>CAJQZJ010032679.1:821746-883099 GCA_907164525.1 Lophiomys imhausi
CACACACACACACACACACACACACACACACACACACACACACACACTCCAAAAAGGAAAGAAACCCAAATTTGAACTACAGGAAAGGCATTTTGAAAACAAATTAAATCATAGATTTATTTACCCTCCATGGATATGATTAGGGGAGGCTTGATAGAGGAAGTGACATTTAAAAGGAGACCTGCTTATTAAAAGTAAACACACCAAGAGAAAGCTGTGGGTAAGGACATTCTTCAAACATTAAATAATGGCATCCTGGAACAGAAAACGTTTGCATGAAATCAAATAAACATAATATTAGAAAGTGATTGAGCAAGGGATGACTTATTGTGATGGCTGGGCACACAGGAAGCCATTGGGTCATCCAGAGCTTTGCAAAGCACTGGCAACTCAAAATTTAATAAGAATACAGAGAATCATAGAAGGGTCTGAAGACCAGGAACGGAATGAAATGATTCATACCTCTAAAAGTTCTTCCTGGCAGCTGTGGATGAATGACGGCAAGGTTAGATACTAGAAAACAATCAGGAAGCAACTGCATGGGTGGAAAGGAAAATTAATCAGAACCTGAACCAATGAAGTGTTGATGGTAAAAATAGAAAGAATTGAAAATACATTAAATGCTTTCTGGAAGTAAAGTAAATATGCTTTGCCATAGAATAGTTCCATGGGATTGGGGAGGGAAGTATCAATGGTAGCATACAGGCATTGGTCCGGTGGGCAGCTCAATGTGGGAGTCTGGTTCAGGCACAAGATTGTCACAATAGTGATATGAGTATGTTCACAGCCAAAATCTGTTCACCACCCTACTGTTTTGGAAATGTTGCCTAACCCTGAGTTGGATCTCATGGTGACTCCAATGCTACAGGCACTGGAGTGCCAGTGGCTGGGAGAGCTGCATGACCTGCATAGTACATGAAAGTTTGGAAAAATAGATCACCATCTCAGGACCTGCTCAACTGTTCAGTGTTTCCTTCAGTTGAAAACTCTATAAAGATGAGCAGATACTAAAGTAAGTATATGATAGTCACATTTTTTCATGAAATTACATAAAAAGGAAATAATTTATGAAAATAAATTTATGAAAATAAGTAAATAAATAAATAATTGGATGAATGGTTAAACAAGTAAATAAATGATTTTGTTCTCATAAATTCCAAGTTATTTCTTACAGTTTTCTATTTGAAAACAGTATTATGATTGTTTCCACTACAACTCTCACAGATTTTCATGGCCAATTTCCACTCTGGTTATTTTCCTTGTTTTCTTATCATGTACAAATGAGTTGTGTTTTTCAAACACTATCACTCTAAATTTTCATTCTCATACTGATGTCTACCTTCTTGTACTTTTATTTTTTTCTTTGCTTCTTATATGAAATAACTTCTGATTTTTAACCACCCTTAAATCCAAAAAGTGTTTATGATAAATAGGCACAATAACTAAACCTTGTTTCAGCTCAAAACATTTACTAAGCCCTTTCATGTTAAATTATATTGTTTAATTACAAATTAATTTCCTTCACTTTTCTTCTCTTTGGGTTATAATGGTGTTTTGCCATTTCCTCCATTATGTCTATGTAAAACTTATATTTGTAAGTTTTAGTTGTAAGACAATAAAGAAAACATTATCATAAAATGTTTCATAGAGTATTTTCATATATTTCATAGCCATATAGTGCCTAAACAGACATTGAGTGCAATAAAAATTTATCCACTGATAACCAATTTTTTTTGTTGCCAAAGAAATCATGTAGAATATGGCAGAAAATTAGGTAGCAAAAAGAAAGGGAGGCTGCTACCGAACTTTGAACACAGACTAAGGGGAAGGAGATCAGCAAATGAGGAGCCTGGAAAGCAGGAAGAAACAGAACATGGTGATGTTTCAGTAACCAAAGGAAAGGAGGTCTCAAAGAGGAAATGGCTTTGGCTTGGCCAAGTCTGTTCTGAGAAATCAAAGATAGAGAGCTGTGTGTGTATAAGACACTGATTGTTGTTGACTATAGCAACTGAAAACAGGGGGAGAAATTCAAATAGTTCCAACATCTAAATAGAGGTAAAAATTAAGAAAAGTGTTATTTTTCTACATCTAAAGAAAATAATGATTTGCAGGCAAGGAGGATTTCAGGAGAGGGGAAGAAAGAACACACTGGCAAGAAAACTAATGAAAAGTTAGCAGGGTCAAGTTCTGATACTTTTGCTAACACGGTCAAGTTCTGATACTTTTGCTAACACACAACACTTTAAAAGGAGAGTCTAGGGTTGCTTATGGAAATAGCTGAAAATGTTATGAAAATAAAATACTGATGAAATAGACATTAAATATTAACATAACTAATCAAAAACTTGAATTAAAATAAGAAAAGGACAAATCCTTGGCATATTTTACATAAATAAGCCCGTTATTCATAAGGACTTATGTATTTACAACATCTTAGAAAGTACTATAAATAAAATATCAAGCCTGCATTAGGCTTCCCACCCTCTCTATTGAGATTGTATTTAACTTTCCTTCAACGAACAAGTGGGTACTTGAGAGATATTAGATTTATGATCTATGTAAATATCATAGTGCCAGTGTTAAAACACTGCTCAGGTTGTACTTGTCTATTTAAAAGCTGAAAGTGGGCAAGTATCCAATGATGGCATTTATTTTGTTTTGAAGAACTCACTAACATTTTGTGCAAAACAATCTAAATTCTTGCCCTAACATACAAAATACACCATTCCAGATTCATTTTTCCCAATGTAATTCTCTCTTCAGAAATTAAAAACCCAAAACACTATGGTAAATTGTCCTTTCTAGCAAAATAGTTTCTCTTGATCATCACTGCACTGCCTCAGGGAAAACAACATTAAAGATATATGTGTGCTTGCAAGGTATGTTCATGTAGAGTCATGTATGCTTGGGAAATGGAGCCATGCTGGAAATTGATTACAGGTAGGGGTTTCTCCAAAGATTTTTGTCATATTTAAAATAAATAAATTAAATTATAAAACAGTAGGACTCTCTAACTTAGAATTGTTGTAAAATCTATATAATCAGGAGCCTTCTACTGGATAGTAACTGAGTCACTTTTTCCTAAGGCACATTCAATAGTCCAACAATCAAAAGTATTGTTTTACCTCTCCTGGCTGCAGGTTGTTGGGCATTGGGATTTGAGGGGGAGAGCTGAAGGGGAGTCAGATGAACAGTAACATAGTGGGTGGATGTTTTGGGATCATAAGAACTTCTTCAGCAAGTTTTCACTCCCACCAGCAATGGAGGGGTGTTCCCCTTTCTCCACAACCTCGCCAGCATGTGCTGTCATTTGAGCTTTAAATCTTAGCCATTCTGACAGGTGTGAGATGGAATCTCAGAGTCGTCTTGAGTTGCATTTCTCTGATGACTAAGTGTGTTGAGCATTTCTTCAAGTGTCTCTCGGCCATTAGAGATTCCTCCTTTGTTTCTTGGTTTAGCTCTGTTCCCCATATTTGATTGGATTATTTGGTTTCTTGGTGTTGAATTTCTTGAGTTCTTTGTAAATTATGGATATTAGCCCTCTGTCAGATGTGAAGTTGGTAAAGATCTTTTCCCAATCTGTAGGTTGTCATTTTGTTCTAGTGACAGTGTCTTTTGCCTTACAGAAGCTTTTCAGTTTCATGAGGTCTCAAGAAATAAGTGAGGCGATATTTTAGAAAATCTCAAATAGCTCTACCTCAAGACCCAGTCATACCACTTCTGGGTATACCTCCAAACGATTCCTCACCAAACCACAAGGACATATCCTCATCTATGTTTATAACAGCCTTATTTGTAATAGATAGAAACTGGAAACAACCCAGATGTCCCTTAACCGAAGAATGGATTAAAAAAAACCAACAACAACAAAAAAAAAAAAACCTGTGGTACATTTACACAATGGAATACTACTCAGCTTTCAAAAACAATGAAATCATGCAATTTGCAGCTAAATGGATGGAACTAGAAAAGCTCATCCTGAATGAGCTAACCCAGACTCAGAAAGATGCACATGGCATCTATTCATTTATAAATGGATTTTAGCTATATAGTTCAGGATAGCTATACTACAACCAACACACCAAAAAGAACAGGAACATAGACCTTGTTACCTGTTAGTGGGACACTTTGCCCTAATGGAGTTGCCATATAAGTCCCCAGTGCAAGAGGAAGCTCTTAATACTCATATGACTGGTGAACTGAGGGGGGCTGATATGTAAGGGCAACCCACTCCATGGAAATACCATAAATCAACCTGTCACATTAATATGCTGTACCATGGAAGAGTTGGATGGGAAACCATGTTTTCATCAAGTGAAGTATGAAGTGTGGCATTATAGATGAGGGTTAAATTGAATACAATTTCTTATGTATACTACAGAGATCACCTACAGACCAATATTATAATTTCCTTTTTTTCCTTCAAACTGTGTACGGTTAAAAACACATCCATAGTGTATTGTGTTATGTTACTGCATTTATTCTTTACCCCCTAAAATTATTACAGTAAAAATTTCCAGTTATTCATTTATACAATTATTTGACAATGTTCAGCATTCAGTGTCCCCAGGGCTAGGATTGTGAGTGTGCACCAATGGCTCAGCGCCAACCTCAACTGTCGCGTCACCTGTCAGAGCATCATTTTTCCTAGGACACAAAGGAATTAGACAGGTGACTTATGCCTCACTCCGATTATGGCGTAGACCAAGATTCACAAAGTATATGGAACGTTTTGTAAAATAATAAATGCTGCCAGGGAAAACTGAAAATTAAATGCCGATCAAATTTCAGCTCAACAAGGCCATTACAGGAAGCCAGAACTATTCAGAAGAGTGGACTGGAGGAAACTCTGAAAGAAAAAAAAAATCCCCTTTACAAAAAGGGAAAACAAAACTGGAAAAAAAATTATCCCTGAAGGCTAATTTGAAAATCTAAACACAGTCTACAAACAGAAGCATAAAGACTAGCACAACATGCTTTGTATAAAAGAACAATTGATTATTTACAGAAAAATATCAATTAAATAAGTTTGTAAATAATTTGGCATTCAAAATGGAAAGGATTTTGTTCTTGAAAGTTTCTGCAAATACAACATTTTTGAATATTATGAACATTAATTGTATAATATTTTACATCAAACTAGCTAATGTAAGAAACTAATGCATGCTAAAGTAGGTGAGAGTGTGAAATTCAGAATGTTTCAAGACCTCATACATTATGTGACACAGCATAGGACCTTCTATGAAACAGTAACACACCCAAGCTCAGAGCATTATAAAGTAGTATTCATGATTAAAGATTGGTAACCAGGAGAGAAGACAAAAGGGAAGAATATACCAAGAACAGGAAGTGTTCTTGGTATGGAACGTTAGGGTTCTGAAAGAGACATGTGACACTAAAACCCTAGAAAAGATTGTAGAGGCACTTCACAGGACAGAAATACATGGAAAGATCAGAAGGAATTATCACCACAGATTCTATAGACACGGGGGTGAGGATTACTGTCACTGAGCACTGGGACTTTTACCATTGTGTTCGGATGTTTCAAATCAGTCGTTGAGGAAGTTTCTTGCCAGTGTTTGAGTTTACCGTCAATGACACAAAAATCACTAAAAAGTTAACAGGTTCACTGGACTAGTTCAGAGATAGTTTCTCTTAGAAATAATGTGTTTTTTTTCTTGAGCAGCTCTCCAGGCATCCATGGAGGAGAGTAAACTGCTTCCGGACATTGACTGGAAGATGTATTGTATGATACTCACTAAAGGCATTCTTTTATTACTATTATTATTATTATTATTGTTATTACTTCCAGCTACATCTCTATCACAGTCCTCTTTCTCCACCCCTTCTGATCCCACCCTCTCTCTCTCTGCCCCCTCTCCCACCTATCCTACTCCTCTGGATAATTATAATTTCAATTACAGTTATATTGTAGATACTATAAAGTACATCTAAAACCATTAAATACACAAGCAAAATCTGCCTATCTAATACATAGATGGCATTCCACCTCTCTTATCTTTAGTAAAATAATTTTTAAATACAAGTGTATTATCCCATCCTTAATTTCTGAAATTGTGGTAACAATTAGTGCTTTAGAATCAGAACTAAAAAATTCAACCTTATATTGATAGTTGTGCTTCATAATTGTGATAGGTTTTTCCATATAACAAATATGAAGTACAATGAATTTATAATCCTATATTTAAACATGTGAAAAAATATTTATAGTTATCAATATCAACTATAAGGACACAGGAATTTGACAAATAATGCATTTATCTGAAGTATAGTCACTTCTAAAGAGTTTTGAAGCCCAAATTTTGGGTGTCATTTATCTAGAGACACATATGGAAAAATATAAGAGATGGATATTTGGAAGATTTCCAACTTTTGTCCATTTTGCTTACTTATTTCATTTCTAACTCCTATGAATTAAATTCAGGACTGCAGATGAGAACCAAACGCTATGCCCCTGAACTACATCTCAGCACTGGAAAACCAATGATTTTCTATCATAAACAATATGTGCAGGTGCTGTTACAACAGGTAGTTGACTAATCCAAATGTTCTTTTTAAAATACTTTATTTTTTTTCTTCAAGTTACATCTCAGTCACAAACCCCTCCCTATTCCACCCTCCTATCCCGCCCTTCCACCCTCTTCCCCCCAGCAGTTTCCCCTTTCAGTCCAACAGATGGTTCCTTCTCTTATAACAGTAAATACTATACAAAACAACAGATATAAATATGCCACATTTATGAGAGTTAAATGGCCCAGTATACTTTCCCAATGTCCAGTTTATACATATTTGGCCCCTGACTTTAACATTCTACTATATAACCATCTCCATGAGTTTAAAGGTCTATATCTGACTCAACATTCATACTAACTTGCAACACATTTTTAAGAGTATCTTCTTAGATCTATAACACCCTCTTGATTCCTAAACAACTCAAAATTTAACTATGAGACTCTAGCTGTCTATTCTTCAACCACCTAAGAGACCTGAGAGGGATAAATATATCTGCTTATATGGGAAGTGCAGGGCCTGCAGCTTCCAAAACTAAGAAATGACATACCAGTGACTGCCTGGACAGTTCCCATTTTCTCTCCATACATTCCTGCATCAGTCTTCAGCCTTTGGGTCCTGTTTCTCTGACAGACATTTGTTGTAGAGCAGGGATTATGAAGGACTTACCTACCCTGTCTTGGCAGAGCTAGGCTGTCGACTTCCCTCCTACCAAGTTTTGTCCTTTTTGGACAGCAGTCTGTCTGCAGTTGAAGCAAGGGGTTTTTTCATGCCAAGAGATAGGCTTGCCGCTAATTCAACCATCTCACACTGGAGATTCTTCGATGCTTATCTTCTACTTGGAGTAGAATAGGGGGTGATGTCAGGAGCTGATATGTCTCGATATCAAAAAAAAGAAAATCTTAATTTAAGATAACATCTTTGAATGCCATATTCTGCAGATCTCTTGGGGTTTTTGAAGATGCCCTATCCATCTCTTGTATTTAGATAAGCAAATGTTGCTTGTCTCTTAATAACTTGATTACTGAGTAGTTTAGAGAATATCTGTGATAGACTGTCATAGTAGCTAACAAAGTGACATGTTTGCATGACTAGGAGTTTGTTTTACTTAACTATCCTAGACAGTTTTAGATGGTTGGTATCAAGAGGCCAGAGCTTCACATTTTATTTTTAAGTATCTCTAGGTATGATACCATTAGGAAGCATTACCTTTAATTTTGTATCAATATACAAAGATCTATTCAATTCTGGTTAAATATAGTCTTAATTATGTATCAATATACAAAGATCAATGCCTATGTAGCCCAAGACAATCTTAATATTACGTCCATATACAAGGGTCAATACCATTGTGGCCAACTATAATCTTAATTTTGTATCAATATACAAAGATCAATACCGATGTAATCCAATACAATCTTATTTTTGCACAATAAACAATGGTCAAAACCACTTTAGCCAAATATACTACTAATTTTTTATCAATATACAAAGGTATAAGGGCATATTCAATAATCTGCCCCTTCTTCTTGGACCTTCCTGTGCTATGTCTATGTCTCATTTTTCTCAAGTCTATGCACTCCTACATAGGAGAGGAAGAAGGATACAGAAAAGGAAAAGTAGGAAGTCCCTGGAGCTAACCTCCAAAACCCATTAAACAGGACCATTTATCAGCTTGTAATCTCTTTCCCTAAATATCAGAGTTTTCAGTTATCCTTCAAATAACCAAAAAGAAGGGCGGAGAAACACCTTCCCCACCCTCTGGGCATGGGACATCGCTCTCTTAAAGTGACTTCCTGCTGATTTGGGTCGTAGTAAACCTGTTTGGGGCCCGAACCAAAATGGAAAAAATGGTTAAAAATGTTAGTACAATCCTTTTATGTTCAGTCCTTCTGTTCTCAGCTGTTTAGATGAGCTAAGGAGTTTGTAGGCAGAAGCTGATCTTGCAGGCTTCACTGAGGTTCCTGCCGGGGCATTGTGTAGAGCTGAACGGTCCCAGCGACATTGGATTGCCGTGGTTGCCGCCCCCGATGGAGACAGGTATTGAGGAAGTCGGCCAGGCTGAATCAACTGGGTCACTCGTCCTCCTTGGTGCCTGATTCTGCTCTCTGCTGAGGTTTCCGCTGTCCAGCCGTCCCCGGGCTCCCCGAATGGACGCTTTGATTCTCCTGGAAAGATAAGAACAGAGCCCTGCCCCAATCCCAACCCTGGGACCATTACTCTCTCAGTAAAACATCCAAAGAAAATGAGAAGGCTAAAAAAATCTCTCACCCACAACATCCAAGAAATCAAAGACTCAATGAAAAGACGGAACCTAAGAATTATAGGTATAGAGGAAAGAGAGGACTCCCAACTCCAAGGTCCAGGAAATATCTTCAACAAAATCATAGAGGAAAACTTCCCAAACCTGAAAAAAGAGATGCCAATAAAAATCCAAGAGGCTTACAGAACACCAAACAGATTAGATCAGAAAAGAAACTCCTCTCGCCACATAATAACTGAAACACCAAATGTACAGAACAAAGAAAGAATATTAAAAGCTATAAGAGAAAAAGGTCAAGTCACATACAATGGCAGACCCATCAGAATTACACCTGACTTCTCCTCAGAAACTTTAAAAGCTAGAAGGGCCTGGACAGATATACTACAAGTCCTGAGAGATCAAAGGTGCCCAGCAAGACTACTTTACCCAGCAAAACTCTCTATCAACATAGATGGAGAAAACAAGATATTCCATGACAAAATCAAATTTAAACAATATCTACCCACAAACCCAGCCCTACAGAAAATCCTAGAAGGAAAATCCCAACCCAGAGAAGAAAACTCCACCCAAGAAAACAAAGGGAATAGAAAACCCCTCAGCAACTAATCCAAGTGTTCTTACCTGAGAGTTGCTATAAGTGAGAAAGCTGAGATAGTTCTGGGTGTTCCTAAAAAATACAAACTATGTATTTTCAGATTCCTGTGTCTGTGGAGTATCATTCTGCCTTTAGTTGAATGATCTCTTTGGGTAACTGGACCTTTCATTAATACCTTCATTATATGAAAGAACATGTCTTGTTACCTTGGCAAGACACTCACAGGGAGTTGGACACCGGATGACTGTGGGATAATGTGTGTGTGTGTAATCCACCATGTCATTTCTGCAGGGTGGGGAGGGGGGCTGCACTGGAAGCATGGACTAGCAAATAAAACTGTCCAGATCACTTAATGTTTATTTCTATGTCTTGTTAAAATTTAAGTAAAATGTCAGTAAATAAGAGAAAACATGTTTCCTATCAAATATGGTCTCCTGAGCTGTTACTGTACAATGCACTGCATTTCTGAAGCAAAGTCAAAATGCTCCGTGCACACCAGTACTTCCTGGTTGCTCTGGGTACCTGCTTGCTATTTTTTTTTTCTTTTTACAGTGAGTTTTCTTTCTTAGCTATCTAGAAAAGGGGAATTTATTAACTCATTATTTCTTCACAGGGGTCAAACTCTCATTCCAATATAATAACCTAAAATTGAGGCTTCTTTTATACCCACATACATACAGGAAGCACTGAATGGATTCAATGCATATTAAAGCAAAAATAAAGAGAGTACGTGATGTTAGGAGGGAAAACTGTTGGAGGGGAAAGAGGAGGAATTGGAGGGGAGGGAATGGAGGGTGGAATAGATAGAAATGCATTAAATGTAAGCACAGGGCATCGATATTATTATATATGACACTTTTAAAAATTGGTATATAATATAATGTATACATCATGGACAAAATGTATGTGCCTTTCTGCGTCCACAGTTTTCCAAATTATTCTATCATTTCACCTTTTATTTGCATAATACACCTAATTCCTAATTAATTGTTTAAACTTCTATCTCTTCTGTGCCTTGATAGTGGCTTCATAAGTTAAGCATATTTAGTATTCAACTGGGGAATAATGATAAATTCAATGCAATTCTTTACTTTCATTGCCTTAAAAATCTTACTGAGATGAAAAGAATAAAGTTTTAAGTCTAGATACTTACAAAAATAGAACCTAGTAAAAAGTAGAGACAACCATGAATATATCATGGAAAATGGAAAGCAAACAGATAGATAATGTCTAATGTCAAATCCTTCATCTATAAGAGCAAAATCAGGGCACAAGCTAATGACTCCCGTGAAACATACCTTCAAAATGAAGAATGTACAGTACCATTTTTCTCATTATTTTCTAGAAGTGAAGGCAAGTATTGGTTGAAATTTTTGAGCAACTATTAAAACTACACATGCCCTAGAGCAACTATAATTGTAAATAAACGTAGCAATAACTGTTGAGGAGGATATAAAATGCCCTATAAAATGAAACAATCAGTTTGATAAACGCATGGTTTCCTAGAAATGAAGTCACATACGGAATCAAAACTGAAGCATATGCCCAAGCTCGAATGTGCATGACTTGTACAGGAAAGTTCACAGAAAACTTTATTCATAATGCCTCTAAACTGCAAACAGCTGTGTTTATGATGAAGGCACATTGATGAAATACAAAAATACTTTGGAATGAAAGAAAATAAACACTGAAATTTAAAAAACATAAATGAATCTTAAAATTGTTGTTCTGAAAGGAGCAAGAGAAAGGACTACAACACTGGAGGGGTGCATATGTGTGTGTGTGTGTGTGTGTGTGTGTGTGTGTGTGTGTTTGTGTGTCTGTGCTCTTCTGCAAGGATGACTGAAGAATGACAGCAAGAATTAATCTGGTTGACAGATACAGTGTGTCTCTTGACTGAAAATTTTGTCCTGGGTAAATATGATTATCAAAATGCATTGGCTTGTATACATCATACTAGTTTTTACACATTTGTATTTCCAATAAAGCTGACAATTTAAATAGTGACATAATAAGAAGCAATTAGAGCCTCAGAACAGGTTCATCATCACATGTTTCCAAGCAATTAGCTTCATTTTACACCAGCAAAAGACTGAAGGTTATGAGGTCTCTACACTCAGAGACACTTGAAGATGGAAATTCTTTGCATATGAATATTTGATGACTACACTTTGGAAGGGCAATATCATGGCTCCTTTTTCATTAGTCTCTTGGAAAAAGAGGGTATCAAAAAAACCTGTGTGGGGAAATCTGCTCATCAAAGAGGAAAAAATGGAAACTGTTTCTAAGTTAGATGAGAAGTGACATCATCTTTGGTAGTGGAAATCACAATTACAAGCCTTATACAGAAACTTAATTATCAAGTCAGAGTTAAAGGTCTTACATTGATCTATCAGAGACAACTAGGAATCACCTGCCATCTGCAAGCAACCTCCAAGTTAAAGAATAGAGCTCAAAACAAGCAAGCAAATGCCATAGATATTTGGAAATAAAATTGTGCATGGAAAAGTGTATTTGTTCTTTTTTTAACATTTATTTACTTCAAGTTACATCTTCATTACCACCCCTCCCTCCAGACCCTCCTGGTCCCACCCTGCCTTCCTCTACCCCCTCTCCCACCCATCCCACCCCTCCAGTGTGGGGTGCCTCCATGTATCAGCCCACCTCAGTTCATTAGTCACAAGAAGGCTAAGAGCTTCCTCTTGCACAGTAGGCATACATGGCAGTTCCACCAGGGTGGAGTGTCCCACTAACAGGTAACCAAGTCCATGTTCCTGTTCTTTTGGGTCTATTGATTGTTGGATGTTTATCCTGTACTATATGGCTAAAATCCAGTTATAAGTGAATATATGCCATGTGTATCATTCTGAGTCTGAGTTAGCTCACTCATGATGAGCTTTTCTAGTTCCATCCATTTGGTTGAAAATTGCATGATCTCTTTGTTTCTGATGGCTAAGTAGTATTCCATTGTGTAAATGTACCCCAGTTTTTTTTTTATCCATTCTTTGGTTGAAGGACATCTGAGTTGTTTCCAGTTTCCAGCTATTACAAATAAAGCTGCTATGAACATAGTTGAGATGTCCTTGTGGTTTGGTGAGGAATCCTTTGGATGTATACCAAGGAGTGGTATGGCTGGGTTTTGAGGTAGAGCTATTTCAAGTTTTCTAATATATCAGACTGATTTCCACAGTGGTTGTACAAGTTTGCACTCCCACCAGCAATGGAGGAGTGTTCTCCTTTCTCCACAACCTCACCAGCATGTGTTGTTGTCTTTTCAGTTTTTGATCTTAGCCTTTCTGACAGGAGTGAAATGGAATCTCAGAGTCTTCTTGGGTTGTATTTCTCTGATGATTAGGGATGTTGAGCATTTCTTCAAGTGTTTCTTGGCCATTTTAGATTCCTCTTTTATGAATTCTCAATTTACCACTGTACCCCATTTTTTGATTGGGTTATTTGGTTTCTTGGTGTTTCTTTATAAATTTTGGATATTAGCCTCTGTCAGATCTTATAAGTACTTATAAATTATTATAAGTTAGTATAGATAATTAATACATTTTTATGAATGTAGAATAAGACACTACTAAAGAGTAGAGAAATATTTCTTCCAGTGGAAGGCCACACATCCAAGGGTATATGAGCATTACAAACTGAACTTGATAGGATCATAAAAGAGAAAAAAGTAGAAGAAAGAGGACACATAGTTCAGTAGGTAGGGAAGTAGGGTGGATTTGGAGGACTTGTGGAAAGGGTGAATATGATCAAACTACAATGTTTGAAATACTCCATATATTTTAAGTTTTTTAAGTCTGTAAAAATTTTCAAAGATAAAACTAAGAAAATTTTCCCAAAAGCTGATAAATGTGAAATAAGAAAACTAAAAATAGATGACAAATTAAGAAGAAAAAGTATAATAAAATTAAAATATAGTAAAAGTCAAAAGACAACGTAGATATACAAAATAATAAAGCCCGAAGGAACCATTAATTAAGTAATCCATCCCTCTTTGTTTCCCATGATTGAAGAACATGGGCTACCAGAAAACAAAAGAACCCTCCTGTGTGCTCAGAAAATTATGTTTTAAAAAGATCTATTTCAAAGTGAATCAGCATGTGAATTTAGAGCACTGAAATCAAAGATAAAATTTTATGAGAAACAGAGATGGGGAAAAGTCTGAAGTTAAGAAGGCTTGAGGCTGCTTAAGCAGACAGGAGACAATGGAACATTGTTCATAAGGTTGTAGGTAATATTATTTCAAGCATAGAGCTTCATATCCAGACAAACAATAAATCATGGATAATCGAAGAGACATTCAATGTCTCCTAAACAAGCTATTATATACTCTTCACAAGAAGCTTTTCTAAGGAGAGATTCTTTAATACAAAGGCATGTAGCAACACAGATTTATATATGATATGCAGAGAACAGAGGAATTGTTAGAGATATCTGTGGGTCCATGGTGAAATGGAAATTGCAGAGAGTTTGCTGGGCACAAAGGAAAATTACTCAAGAATGGAGGAGGCCAGAAGCCTTTGGAAAAGATGTCTTCAAAGACTCGATTTTGTCCACAAATTTTTTTACATTATGGGAAAATGTGACAATTGATGACGGTATTTGAGTTAGCATGAAATATATGAAAAAATAAGTACCCCAAAATTGGATAATTTTCAGCTCCACAGGGAAAACATTTATTAAGAAAGGAAAAAACACTCTTACTGTGAAAGATAGCTTAAAATAACATCTACATACCTATAATTATGTAAACATCTATATAATAAAAATTATACCACAGGTATAATTGAGAAGATAGGTGAGAGCTGTGTTTGTGAGATTTTTGTCTGTTTTGTACAAACTCTGGAACTACTTGATTCATGATGATTTGCATATGCATGCTCATATAAGCATATATATATGTATATATTGATTACCTAATGATTAAAACAAAACCCTTAAAAATCAAAGCTATCTTATTTTCAGTAGTCCACATTCATGTAGATTTTAATGTTCTTCACTCCTACTCTATGTTGGCCATGCTTCCTCATATAATCATATTTTATCACCACAATCCTCCTGCATCATCAAATAAGAAGAAATGTATTATCAGTTCTTATCTTCAATGTTATTTCAAAACTCAGCCTTCTGAGTTTTCTCCTAATACATGGACTTAATATATTATTATCCTTAAGACTCTTGGTGCTTCCATGTGTTCAGAATTTCCTATTTCCTAATCCAGGGAGCTTGTCTTTCTTTTCTTGAATCGCCCATCACCCTGAAATACACACTGAGCTATTCACTGTTATTTCTCTAGTACCAAAAGGTCACACTCATCCACCTGACTTTTCAATATTATTGACTTGTAATTCTTTCGGTTTAGCTCATTCACATTTCCAACTATTCTGCAGAAACGTCTGGAGTCCTCCTAACTTTTGTTTGTTCCTTATTCTATTCCACCATTCTTTAAAAGTATCCATTTCACTCATATTTCCTATACTTGACTGATCATTTTCCATCTATTTTAATGTCTTCCTTCCTTTTTGTATGCAGTGTGAATTTCTTATCCTTAATAATTATCCCCTAGCTCCCAGGACCTGTAGCCCTGTGCAAAAAAAAAAAAAAAAAAAAAAAAAAAATCCCTCATTATTTCGAAATGGTATGCTCTGTTATTTATCCTGTTGCTTTAGGGATATGTATTTAAACCCCATACTCTGTACACAAATTCTTTCATCTTTTTCCCTACAATTAACACTTTTATTTGTTGAAAATAGACTAATGAAACCAATGCAATCAGTATGACTCTGATATATATTATTCTATTAATTTTACCTTAACATTCTTGGAATGAGCATATATATATTCTCACAAAATGTATACACACATATGCATATATCCATATAATATATTTTTTTCTGAAAAAACAAAGGAAGAATCCTAAGAAACATAAAGGATGTTTGAATTGATGAGTCCTATTATCCTTGCTTACCCCTTCTATTTTTCTCCAAAGTTATTTATTTGTTGATGGCTCTGAACATCTTGTCCTACAAGACACTTCACTTATGCAAAACCAGAATTTTAACTCCAGCGAAGTGCTTATAGAACTAAAGATCCAAAGGGACATTTTCATGTATGATAATAATCTAATTGATTTCATGTCCAATAGAGTAAAGCTACAGTAAATAATAACTAGACGTGTGTGAAAAAAACAGAATATAGCAATTTGAAATATAGATTTCTACAAAGAAATCAGAAGTATTCACATAAGCTTATAGGAATAGCATCATGCAAACTGCATTTAGTCAAACTTCAAAAGTCCTTATAGTCTGTCATAGTCTCAGCAATGTTTAAAAGTCCAAAGTTCAAAATCTCCTCTGAGATTCATGCAGTCTCTTAACAGTAATCACCATAATATCAAAAGAAAAATGTTGATTACATACTTCCAACATATCATAGCACATGATATAAAATACCATTCCAAAACATGGGGAAGGCATTATCCATTATGTTAGTCTGTGTCTTTTTATTGGGGAATTGAGACAATTGATGTTGAGTAATACCAATGAGCACTATTTGTTGGTTTCCATTATTTTCTTGTTGTGGTGTGGATCTCCCCAGCCCCCTTTAGATTTTCTGGTCTGAGATGATTTATTCCTTATGTTTTATTTAAGTGTGGTTAACCTCTAGTTTGAAGCTTTCCCTTTAGAGCTTCTGTAGAGCTAGAATTGTGAATAAATATTGTTTACATTTGGTTTTTAGTTTGGTTTGCTTTGTTTTTATCGTGGATTGTCTTTCTTTCTTCATTTATTGTGATTGGAAGTTTTGCTGAGGATAGTAGTCTGGGCAGGCATTTATGGTCTCTTAGAGTTTAAAACAGTTGAACTTGCCCATCTGGCAGTTAGAGCCTCCATTGAAAGGTTGGGTGCTATTCTAATAGCTCTGCTTTTATATGTTACTTGGTATTTTTTCCTTGCAGCTTTTACTATATTTTTGTTGTTTTTGTTTTGTAAGCTTAACGTTTTGATCATTATATTTTAAGGAGACTTTATTTTCTGACCCAGTATACTTGTTATTCTATGCTTCTTGTGCCTTGAAAGACACCCCTTTCTTTAGGCTATGTAATTTTTTTCTATGATATTTTTGAAAATATTTTCTGTGCCTTTGGCATGGATGTATTTCCCTTCCTCTAATCCTTTATTTATAGACTTGGCATTCATCATATCCCAGATTCCCTAAATGTTTTGTGCCTGAATTTTTACAGATGTAGCATTTTCTTTGACCATGGCATCAATTTTTTCTATCTTGACTTCGGGGCCTGAGATGATCTCTTCCATCACTTTTATTCTGATGGTGAGGCTTGCCTCTGAAGTTCCTGATGAAGTTCCTAAATTGTTTATTTCCAGATTGTCCTTATTTTGGGTTAGTTGATTTTCATTTCCCCTTTCATATCTTGAATCGTTTGCTTCATTTCATTCTACTCTTCGGTTGTACTTTCACAAGCTAGCTTCTATGATCTCTTGGGGTTTTCTTAACATTTATTTTTTAATTCAAGTTACATATCAATCACAGTCTCCTCCCTCCTCCCTTCCTGGTCTCCCGTGCCCACCCTCTGCCTCCTCTCCCACATATCCTCCTCCTCAGGTGTGGGGGTCCCCCTCAGTACATCAGTCCATGAGGGATAAGAGCTTCCTCTTGCTCTGAGGTCAGACTTGGCAGTTGCACTATGGTAAAGTTTCCCACTAACAAGTAATAAAGTCCATGACTGAGACTGCCCCACCCCTACTTGCTAAGGAATCTGTATGAAGACTAATTTGCCTATTCCTTATATTAGTATGGGGGGGTCTCTAGGTAAAGTCTAAGCTTTCTTCTTTTTTTTGGTTAGTGTTTCAGTCTCTGTAAGCCTCTAGGGGCCTAGGCTGTTTGATTCTCTTGATGTTCATGTGTTGATCTTGACCCCTCCTGGTCTCTCTATTCCTCCTCCCTTTCTTATATAGGATTCCCAGAGCTCCACCTAATGTTTGACTGTTTCTCTCAGCATCTGTTTTGATTTGCTGGTGGATAGAATTTCTTGTAGGATAGTTAATCTAGGTTCCTGTTCCTATCCCTTTGTGTCGGTGGGTTGCAGGATAGTTATCCTATACTATATGCTAACATCCAGTTATAAATGAATATATGCCATTAGTATCTTTCTGGGTCTGCATAAGCTCACTCAGGATGAGCTTTTCTAGTTCTATACATTTGGTTAAAAATTGCATGATTTCCTTTTTTCTGATTGCTGAGTAATATTCCATTGTGTAAATGTACCAGTTCTTTTTTTTTTTTTTTATCCATTCTTTGGTTGAAGGGCATCTAGGTTGCTTCCAGTTTCTAGCTATTACAAATAAATCTTCTATGAACATAACTGAGGAAATGTCCTTGTGGTTTGGTGAAGAATGTTTGGGATATATGCCCAGGAGTGGTATGACTGGGTCTTGAGGTAGAACTATTACACATCTTCTAAGATAGCTCCAGACTGATTTCCATAGTGGTTGTACAAGTTTGCACTTCCACCATCAATGGAGGAGTGTTCTCCTTTCTCCACAACCTCGCCAGCATGTGCTGTCATTTGAGCTTTTGATCTTAGCCATTCTGACAGGTGTGAGATGGAATCTCAGAGTCATCTTGAGTTACATTTCTCTGATGACTAAGGATGTTGAGTATTTCTTCAAGTGTCTCTGGAACATTAGAATCCTCTTTATGAATTCTCAGTTCAGCTCTCTACCCCATTTTTTGATTGGATTTTTTTTTTGATTTCTTGGTGTTTAATTTTCTAATTCTTTATAAATTTTGGATATTAGCTGAAACCAAAACTTTGTTAACAAATTATATTTATTAATTACTATAATTTTTTATATTAGGCCAGCAGAGTAGTTGGCAGCATCTGGTGGGACTCTTGCAGGCTTGGCAGCCCTGGCTCACCTTAGCTGGAGGCCTGACCTGTGCTGGTGATAAGGCCTGACACCAAGGGCATAAATACACCAAGACCTTCAATGTTTCAATGCTTAGGCTTGTGGAGGGTTATAATTCTAGGTGTTGACATCTGCTCTCCTCTTTACTGAGTGATTTTTCTATTCCTTTGTGGCTATTGCCCTCTCTTGATCTTGGGAGCGTGTGATTCCTGTGGGTTGGTTGGGAGAGTATTTCTGAGTCTCTGCCAGGTGTGACCACTGGGGTTCCCTGGTATAATTTGTTTCTAGGTATTAGGACTTGACAAGAAGGAGTGAGGATGGACTAGAAGGGTGGGAAAGTTGAGAAGGTCCACAGGGGAGAGTATATTTGGGTCTTCTACGAGCATCTATGGTGTCCACAAGGAATAGAGTATAAGATGGAAGACAGGTTCCTACAAGGGTCTGACACAGTGATGGTGATAGGCCTTGGGAATTGGGATTGGAAGACAGGGCGGGCAGTGAGAATCACATACCTGATTCTCTGCTGGGATGGCTAGTGGGTTTCCAGGGAGAGAGTGATCTGGGTGATTGAGACTGAGGGATGAGGAGAGGAAGGGAGGATGTGTGAGAAGATCTTCATACTACTTTAAGGATGGGGGTAGAGAGGATATATAGACACAACACATCAACTGGTATGCTACAAAGCTAGGGGTATGACTGGGGAATCGGAATTGAAAGATAGAAAGGGGAGAGATTACCTACCCATTTCTTTTTTTGCTTTAAATTTTACTTAATATATACCAGAAATGTATACTTGCTACTTTTATAGATCAAAGCTATAGCAGACTATATAAGCACATATAACTGTCTAATACTATTACTTAAATTAGAACTACTGACTCTTTATATGAAAACTACTCTAAACATCATTTCTTCTAGATTTTTTGATGCACAGAGGCTTGATGTCAAAGATCTCAGACACTAGCTCTCTTGATTATATAGGACAGGTGTTCATGTGCAACTCTGCTTTTCTCTTTGAGCTTCTGCTTCCCAACAGTGTGTTTCCAGGGAGGGTATCAACCATCTGTCAGGTGTGCTAGCATCTTATTTTTCAGTGTGATGTTGACATGTGACATTTCATTTCAGCTTCCTAATTTGGAAGAATGTGACTCAATTTTATTGCAAATAAAACAGAGATTGAAAAGAAAACTAAAGTTGAACTTGTAATATGTGCTTTGTTCTGGGAGTTTTGATACTTAAAATCAATTTCCTCAATGAAAATATAGGCCCATATGAATACAGTGATAAAAGATTGTCATTCTTCTCCCCAATTGCAATCCAAATAAAAGCACATCAGCATTATGTTCCATGATATCTTAAGCCTATAGGAGACACCTACTTTTTCTGAAATAATAACTAACCTAACTCCTATAAACACATATAGGAATGCTGAGCTTATGTTCATGAGCAAATAAAATAGCCTTAAAATATTCAATATTCATATCACTTAAATTTCAGCCTAAGAAACACCTTCTTTTGGGGCTGGAGAGATGGCTCAGCCGTTAAAGGCTAGGCTCAAAACCAAAAATATAAGAAACACCTTCTTTTTGATGGCCCAAATTTATAGTTTTATAACACTTTTAAATTACCTCTCATTTGTTTATGAGATTCAATTTGATGGGTATTGGAGGTTTTCCTGTGCGTGTCTGTATACCACATGCATGCAGTGCCCACAGAACGGGGTATTGGATACATTGGGACAGAAGTTATCAAGGCTTGTGAATACCAGGCAGGTTCTGGGAATTGAATCCGGGTCCTCTGGAAGAGCAGCCAGCACTCTTAACTACAGAGCCATCTCTCCAGCAGCTCCTCATACTCATTTGTATCCAAATTTCTACCCATGTTTTGTTTTGCTTTAAATACATGTCTTACTCACTGTTCTATTGCTGGGAAGAGACACCATGATCAAGGCATGTCACAAAAGAAACCATTTAATTGGGGAATTGCTTACAATTTCAGAGGGTGGGTCCATGGCCTTGATAGCATGGAGTACAGCAGCAAGAAGGGAATGACATTGGAGAAGTAGCTAAGAGCTTACAGTCTGATCCACAGGCAGCAAGACAGAGGGAATGAGACTGGGCCTGGCCTTGGCCTTTGGAACCTTAAAGCCCACTCCAAGAGACACAGCTCCTTCAACAAAGACCAACCTTCTAGTCTTACCAAAGCCATTCCACCAACTAAAGACTAAGCATTCAAACGTATATGCCTAGGGGGTCCATTCTCATTCAAACTACCCAATGAAAATATGAAGTATAGCTTTATTGGATTGTTTTTACCTCCCATGATTAGAAGAAACAATTTATCACTTCAAATATGTACAAAGACCTAGCATTACATTTTGTGTAAATGAAGTCTTACAGTTTTGTATATGAAGTGCTGACTGTTGTGCTTTTTAAAACTCTTTTCAGGATTGGATACCTAGAAGTAAATAATCTCCTAATTTAGCCTTTATACTTGCCAACTCAGCAAATTTCAAATGCACTGCTTTATATAGAAATAAATGAGCCTCATATTTTATGACAATTAAATAGTTTACCTGTTCAATTTTATATTGTTTTCTTATTTCTTAAGCTTTGTTTTATTTTAAATTATGTGTATGCATGTGTGTCTGTGTGTGTGGGTGCATGGATATGAATATCAGTGTCTTCAGAGGCCAGGAAAAGGCAACAGACCCATGGAGCTAGACCTTCAGGCAGTTGCGAGCTTCCTCACATGAGTGCTAGGAGCCAAACTCAGGTCCTTGGCAAGAGAGACCAATATGAACTCTTAACCACTGAGCCATGTCTCCAGTCTCAGTGTTATAGTTTGATTTCTCTTTGCTGTGATGAAACACCGATCAAAAGCAACATGGGAAGGAAGAGGCTTCATTCAACTTGTAGGTTACAACCTATCTTTGAAGGAATCCAACACAGGAACTCAGATCAGGAACCTGGAGGCAGGAACTGAAGCAGAGACCGTAAAGGACAGCTGCTTGTTGGTTTGTCCTCTGTGGCTTGCCCTCGCTATTTGTGCATAACCAGAGATAATCTGCCCAGGAGTCGAATGTTACCATGGGCTGGGCCCTCAACCATTAAGAAAATGCCCACAGTCCAATCTGATGGAGGTAATTTTTCAGCTGAGGTTCCCTCTTCTAGATGACTCTAGTAATATCAAATTGATGTGAACTAATGGCCTCACCTGGTTTTCTATCAATTTTTCTATACAAGTAGACTTCTTATTTTTTTTTCAATTTAAGTTACATTTTATTTTAAATTGATGTATACAAACCAAAAAAACCTCATGCATTTCCATTTCTTAGCTATTCATTGTGTGCAAAAGACACATGGTATTTATACTTTTCATTCTTTGAGAAAACTCTGTTCTGATTTCCATAACGGCTGCATTGATTTGCTCTCCCATGAGCTTTATTGCACAGCATTCGTTTCTCCGACTCCCAGAAGCCTGTGTTATCTTTAATCTTGACACTAACCATTCTGACTAGATAGAGGCTGTATGTCACACTGGCTTTGATTCGATTTCTCATATGATTAGTGATGATGGAAAAGTCTCTTGAACTTGTTTCAATCATTTCTACATCCAAAATCCTCATTAGTCTGACCTTAAACAAGTGTCACACATTTTTCTCTATTACCTTGTAGTGATCTAAAAGAGTAACTTATATGCCTCTGTGTTTTGAATATTCAGTTTGTGGATTGTGACATCTCATGCAAATCACCTTTGCATCCACATTTTTAAAAGGCTCTGTTGCTGACTGTCACATCAATTCCTGTCACTTTCTTCTACAGCAGAAATCAGCGTGCGCACTTCTCCAGCATTAATCACTCAGTATCACCAGGTATACCAGGCGAGCCTCAGTCTGCAGTATAGAAAACAGAGTACCAACTGAATAGACGATCTCTGTCATGTCACCCTGGCAGAAAGCAAGGTCTTACTGCTGTGTCTCCAAAACATTGCTTTGCAATGCTCCTGTAGAGCTGGGGGCTTTGAACACTCTACTGAGAATAAGGGTTCCCAGATGGTAAAAGTTAGCCGACCCTTGTCAATATAGTTCACTTTGGGGGCTTTTTGCTTCTAAGAATTAGAACTGCCCAGATCATCAAAATGCTGTAGACAACCCAAGTCTAATTCATTGTGACTGCGGTCCGATTTTTCCTGTCTGCCCTTCTGTCACCGCATCTGTGTGTAGAGCAGTCTCAAAGCTCACTGTGCTTGCCTCTTTTGCATAGCAATTTGAGTCTTTGAATTTTTTCCACTTTCTTGATAGGAAATTGTTAATATGCTTGATGAAAATAAAACCAATGGATTCCCAAGGAACCGGTTTTATTTTCTTCCAACTGCTAGCATTGAAGTTCTTTTAAAAAGGTTTTTGTTTTTTGGTTTCTTCTTCTTCTCCCCCCCCCCCCTTTGGTTTTTCTCTGTGCAACAGCCCTGGCTGTCCTGGACTCACTTTGTAGACAAGGCTGGCTTCGAACTCACAGAGATCCGCCTGCCTCTGCCTCCCGAGTGCTGGTATTAAAGGCTTGTGCCAACACACCCGGCTTAGATATTCTTATTTTGATTTGTGTGCATGAGTGTTTTGCCTGTGTGGGTGTCTGTGCACCATTTGCATGCCTGGCACCTGTGGAGGCTGGAAGAGGCGATCACATACCCCAGAACTAGAGTTATAAATGGTTGTGGGCCACCATGAGGATTCTGGGAATCTGGGAATTGAACCCTGGTACTCGCAAGAACAACAAATGCTCTTAACTGATCCATCCTACCTCCCCATACTACATGGCCGTTTGTTTGGTTCTTCATTTTTTATTGCTAGTCTGGACTTGTTCTCAGCAAGTGTTTTGCTAGGACATCTAAAATAAGCTACGTTTTCATCATTTTAGGCATGTATAGATTCACAATTCACATCACTATTTGAAATGAAGCTATGAATTTGCCGTGAATTTTAAAACTCTATGAATTTAACATTTTATTTCACAGCCTTTAAATTTTATAATCTAATTTTTGAAACAAGTTCAATTCTAACGTATTTCATAATTACATTGAAATAGATCATAATGTTCCCTTTGAAATAGGAGGAATAAAACATCCTAACCCTGTCAGTTAAGTTTGAGGCTCTTTGAGTAGCACATATAGTACATATTTGAATTAACACTTATGTCAACAGCACTGTGAAGCCTACAAATAATTTTCAATGGTATCAAACTATTCAGAAAATACATAATGTATAAATAAATGATCAGAATTTAATGTATTTTGTGCACAGAAGTAATTTCATAATTAAGCCCTTTTTATTGTAGTAAATTGCATTTATATGGAGATAGATGATGACAAATATGTAGATAGATAGATAGATAGATAGATAGATAGATAGATAGGGATATATATCCATATTTTTCATGTAAGTCATGAGAAATACTGTTATGGTAAGAGAATGGGTATTTGATATAACCTCCCCCCCCCTTCCAGTTATAGTCTGAGATGCCTAATGTTTACCCTCTCAAATGGAAAATGCAGACACAACTCACTAGCCACATTTCCATAATGGAAGCCTTTGCCAATTAGCATTGCCAAATTAGTAGGAGGAATAACCAGAAAGGAGTCAGTAAGGCATACCTAACAATTTCAAATCCATCCCCAAACTATTTTTAAAATGCCTACAAGTAATTAGGCTCCTCCTTTCACCACATTCTATTTGACAAAACTCAGGAACAAAATATTCTAATTTCCATTACAAACAAAGATCACAGATAACATAACAGTTTTGCTAAAATTATTTAAGAAAAGTCCTGAAGGGTTTAGCTGGTCAATGGCCTCTTGATTGGAACTCATCTCCACTGGAAGGGATACCACAGGAGGCCTCCTTCATCCTGGGACCAGGTGGGTGGGGCTTCCCTGAAGGTTCCTCCAGGAGTTAAATGTTCTGGGAAGTCCTGGCTTCTGTGTGTTAGTGGTGCACTAAGATGTCTTTTCTTTTTTCCTTAACATTGTGTCAATTGCTGACCAAGTTTAAATCCATTTCTTTGTAAATGGACATCATAACTTCCCTCTTATGATCCTTTGGTGACATTTTTTTATTTTTCATGCTCACAAGTTCTGATGTTATATATTTCCCTATAACTGACCCCTACTTTCACCTTGTTTTATTAAGTTTAATTTACAGTTATTATTATCATTATTAGTGTATGTGTGAAAAGGACAGAGAGAGAGAGAGAGAGAGAGGGGGGGGGGGAAGGAGAGAGAGAGAGAGAAGGCAAGTATGCCACAGTGAGTATGTGGAGATCCAAGGAAAGTTTTTTGAAGTTGCTTCTCTTCTTCAACTGTAGGTTCTGGGAACCAAATTGAAGTCATCTGAGTTCACCAGCAAACTCTGTTACCGACTGAACCATCTTCAGACCCAACTTTCCAACTAAAAGGTCCTGTTCCTTATTTTTCACATTTATCTGTGTGCCTGTGACTTTCAGAAACTCATTTAAACTTTCTGAAGTTTAATACTGTTTTGACTGGGGAAAAAAACTAACTTAATTAACTTAATTGCAGCACTTAGTAAAGATTATTAGAAAATAATGTTCTGAGTTGTACTATGCAGGAACAGGGATAGTGTGAAATCAGGTGACATCTTAGCTCTTTCCATTTTGTTTTTTCTTATTCTTAATCCAGATACCTTCTTTTACTAAACATCACTTATAATTACATTGCTCATTGGTCCAAAACAATCAAATAATTTCTTTTTGTGTTTCTATTTCTTTGTACACCTGTTCATTTCACCTGTAGGAGTCAGGAGTTTATGAGAAACAAGTGTGTTTAAACAAGTTTAGTGACAGTCAGAACTGCTCAGTGGCCACAGTGGGCACTCCTTGTGCTTTGAAGACCAGACCATTGGCACATCTGGACACTTCGGAGTCACCTCTCCACTATTCTGGGAAAGGCAGGGCATGAGGGATGGGTATCCAGTGGATAAAGACATCATGGTCAAAGACATTTTCAGTCCCTACGATTTACACCTGGCTTACCCATCAAGCACTGTCCTCATTGATTGTTATCAATAAGATGAAGCCGTCATGTGACCTCCAGTCTCAGCAACAGTTCTATGGCTATAAAGCTCGTCAATTGAGCAGCGTGAGGCGAAAATCTTTTTTATTCTATAACATATTAAAAGATTTTTTTTTCCTGCCACTCTGACTTGGGCCATTGCCCTGGCTTTTACTATGAGAAAGAAACAGACAGGATGGTGTATTCATGTGCCTGGTCCAGTTTCTAAAGCTGTTTTTCAGGTAGAATGAAGTTCAAGTGCATTTTTTTTCACCTTCTGAGGTAATGCTCTCTTATCCCATTTGCTAAGGAATATGTGTTTCACCAGATGAATCTAAAAATGTGGAGACTTGTAAAATGCAAAAGGTATTAATCTGGATTGAATGCTGGGATGCTGCTGGAATTGGAGTGGAGCTGGGTCGGTCCAGTTTTCACTGGATGCCTGGATTATTTACTTTATTTTCTGTTCAGCTTCTGAGGAGTTTGAACAGTAGCAGATTGTGCCATGGCAGTCACTCTTTCCAACAATACTAAGAATTAGCCTTTTGTCTCTAGGCAGGGCGTGCAATGCAGTTTCTGTTCTGACACACACGGAGGCTATTGCCTATTTTCAGCTGGGCTGATGACCACATTCTAAACTGATGCAAGCCAACCTCTGCTGTTATGGGACAAACCATGGGTTTTTTAAAATAACCCACCAAATTTGTAATTTTCAAGACAGTTTTGATGTGGGCTTATGAGGGATTTCACACATCTGGAATGTATCTTCTTACTTCTGGCTGTTTCAAGTATTATCTTTGAATGTATTCGCTCTTAGTTTGGCTAAATAAACTCATATTAAATTATTTTAGTAGGTATATTGGAAAGTTCAATTACATTGAAAATGATTCTGGATATATTTATGCAGATACTCATTTTATTTAAAGGACATGCTATCTATATGACTACAGTGTGTTAATTTGCTAACACTTATAACACCTTTAATGCAACATTTTATTTCTAACTACTTTCTTTGCACTTCAGGTGCAAACACTTTATAGTTGAAATACAGCTTAAAATATTTTGGGACCTGGTCTTATTCCAAACTCTAGATCTTATGAAGTATAACTAGATATTAAAAAGGTACAAATATGCCTATGCTATACTCGGGATCCTGTGACAACTTGATTTCTAGCCTTTCTTTCTCTGAAGCTACAACAGGATAGCATGGCAAACTCCTTGGAGCTTTTCTTGGGAAACAGCGAGGCAGCTGATGCAACTGGATGCTTTAACGACTTGGTGACCACAGGCTGCTCAGAGATACCCTTACTGGATCGTCCATTTGGAGTCTGTGGTCAAGGATTGAGACTATATAATTAGAGTTGCTAAGGAGAGAAAAGCAAGGCAAGATAGCCATAGCCTCCCCTTCCAGCCCTTATTTAAAAAAAAAAAAAAAAGTCTTTTCCTGCCCTTGTTTGCCTGAGGTTGATCTAGAACTTCTTAATCCACCATTTTAATGTAACAGATACTCGTCATGACATTAACAAGGTAGGTAAAACTACAAACAAAACATACAATTTAGATTTGGTCACTGCTTGTCATGAAGGACAAAACATTGTTTCCTTGCTTAAGAGTATATAATATTTTCTACAATGAAATCTTCAGCAACCGTGTGGTTTTCTTCCTTTAATAACTTTTCTCTTTCAGTCAGTCAGTTGTAGTATGTATAATGAATTTGCACTGCTCAGACATTTACACTCATTATATTTAAAAGTGTTATAACATTTATTTTTATTATTTATTTATGTGTGTGTGTGTGTGTGTGTGTGTGTGTGTGTGTGTGTGTGTGTGTTTATATTTGCAGCCAGGAGTGTTTGTGTCCTACAGAGTGCACATGGAGATCAGAGAATAACTTCTGTGAGTTAACTCTCTTCTTCTGCCATGTGGGTCCAGAGAATCATATGCAGGTCATCATGTGAACTTTCCACACTAGGCTATCTTGTCAGCTCATATATTTCTGATAAAACAATAACAGATAATTTAATTCATCAATGATTTTTCCCTGAGTTTAATGGTAATAAGTAACAAATATTGAATGAGGAGTGTAACCCTCAGACAGAGATTAATCTCATCCACAAATTAAAGAGATTGATTAGAAAACCAAAGAGAAGGAAACAAAGAATGAAAGAAAAGGAGGCAAAGAAAAGAACCATATAACGTGGCAGGATCTGGGTGCAGTTTCTCCACATAGATTCACTCATCACCACCATTGGAAAGAATAAATTGGTGTTGACTGCCTGGAGAACAGCATGCTGGGTAGGATCTCCTCCTTCCCTAACCTGGCAAGAGAAAGCCATGTCCTATGGTGCATTTTACCCACATTATTTTCAATGTTTACCTTCTCGTGTTGGGAATAAAAGCACCATTAAATCCCTGGGAACCGGCCATGCCCACAGACTCTAGGGCAAGTGTCTGAGTGGCAGTCAGGCACTTTAACATGTCCGCTGGCCAGAGACAAGCAGTGTGGTGGAGAAGAGCAAGTGCCCTCTGAGTTTGCTATATTGCAAATGCACTCATAGGTAAATGTTGCTCTACTATTTATTTTTAAACTACTGAGAAATTTTAGAAAAACTCAGACCCTTGGAACAAGCTCACATAGAAAATAAACATGAATTTTCTTTCACTACTTTTCCCCACACTGTTGTGGGCAGCACTGCAGAGGTCAAGATAAAAGAACTTAGTTTTTTACCCAGACAGGGGTTTCTCTTCTTTTCTTTTCTTTTCTCCAGTTTTCTTTTTCTTTTTTCCCCCTTCTCTTCCCTTTTCATTTATTTTCTCCTCCTTCTTGTCCTCCCCCCACATTCTTTTTGCTTTATTTTAGATAGGGTCTTACTAAGTAGCCCGGGCTGGCCTAGAACTCTCTGTGCAGACCAGGCTCTCCTCAAACACACAGAGATCTGCCTGCTTCTGTTTCCCCACTTCTGGAAAGCATATGCCACAATGCCTGACATGGATCTCTGCCAAGAAGAAGGAAGGAGGGAGGGGGAGGGAGGGAGAAGGGGGGTGTGGGAAGAAAAGAGAGAAGGAAGGAAAGGAGAAATGTGGAAAGGGAGGATAAGGAAGAATAATAAGACAGATGGAAATGGAAAAGAAACAGGAATTGAAAATATAAGAAAACAAAACAAGGGCTGGAGAGATGGCTCAGAGGTTAAGAACACCGGCTGTTCTTCCAAAGGTCCTGAGTTCAATTCCCAGCAACCGCATGGTGGCTCACAACCATCTACAAAATGAGATCTGGTGCCCTCTTCTGGAGTGAATGTATACATGCAGGCAGAACACTGTATACACAATAAATAAATAAAATTTAAAAAAAAGAAAAAGAAAACAAAACAAAATAATAAAAGACACTTTCTTTTTCTGTTGGATATCACCAGGGGAGGAAAGAAACCAAACCATCTCAAATGTTCATTAAATAGAAACCTTTTCATGGAAAAGGATTCTGTTAAAGAATTATACTTAGTGAGTTTTTAATTAATTCAATTGCCCAAAGCAGCATGTTGATTATTTTGAGGCAAAGGAAATGGCCTCTGATTTGCTCTTGGTTGAGATGTCCCTCCTGTGATCAGGGTCCACATTGGTGCTGTGCTTTAAGCAGCAGTGAGTCAAATCTGAGAAGTCTAGTATAGTACAACCTCTGAGAGGCTAAGCACAATGGAAGAGGTTGCAGGTTTATGACAAAGAAAATACAGATGTCATAGAAGTAACAGCAAGAATGAATTACAGGTGCTCCATGCCCAAGATTTTGCATCCATCTTAAGGAATGAATTGGTAATAATAGCAGAAAACAGGGAGGTGAATGTGGGACCCATAGGTGAGCACTGTGTGAAGAGCTACAATGAAACTGTGGGGACTGAGATTGGAGAAAAGGGGGAAAAACAGGATTATGGAGAAACATTGACAACTGCACAAAGAATTTGGTTTGAAGAGAGTTAGTAACAATGTTCTGAGTAAGATATTACTGGAGATGTTGAGGCAATACCAATAAACGCAAAATCTAAAAATTCTTTTTACTAACAACTCTGAAAAATGATCAAAGGAATTTTGTTTGTAGATCATCTCATCTGGTCTAAATAATGACCCATTTTAGAAGATAGTATAATTATCAAATTCATTAATTTGCACATAAAAACTTGGTCCCATTTCACAAGCAACAAGCAATAGATCAAGATGAAAACACATTAAAATACATAACAATAAACAGTAGCAATGGATGAATGAGAAGTGCTTTAACTGGCATTTGAAGGAGCTAGGGATACTGTTGGGTACATTATGAATCACAGGATATTTCCTCCACAACAAAGAACCACTAGGTGCAGCTTGCTAGTTGTTCTTCCTGAAGACCACTGGCCGTGAATATCCCTGATCATGAATCTCAGAAACATATATTTAAACAAATTTTTTTACAATTTAAACACAAACTTCAACTGACACTCTGCATTTTGGGAATGCTAATTGTTGTTTTCCTTCACTTCATAGATAACAATAATGTTTAAATGTCTTGTTCCACCAGATTCAAATAACAAACTCTAAATCATAGAATATCATCTGAGATTAATCAACTTGCTCTTCAATAAAAATTAATGGAAAACACATACCCATCCAAAAGAGAGAGAGAAAAGTAACAAGATAGAAGAAACCAGAGATACATGTCAACCCCTATCACATATGAATTTTAAGTTCTAACTGAAGCAGAAAGCTTTAAAAAAATGACAGAAAATTTAAAAACATTTAGCATTATATACTGCCATATTTAATAATATTAATAATTTTGTCACATTTTTATATTGATGGATAAAATAACACATTTTTCAGGAATGTTATGCCTAACATCCTAAATCTGTGCTGATATATAAAAATGGTTCATATTGCTTGATATTTTTGAAATTAGTGATAATGCAGATTTATTACTGTCTTTGGATTTCTATTGTTGCAATGAAACACCATTTAAACTAAAACAGAAAAAAATTAATTGAGCCATGTCCTTAATTAAATTAATATAATAAAGTTTAAAAAGTGAAATAATCTAGTCACAAATTAGGCCATTAAAAAAAAATCTATGTTATGGAAAGGACAACAATAAACCAATAAGAAAGAAACAGAGGACCCCACAGACAAATAAGCAAAACATTTACACAAGAAACCCATGCCAAAGTACATGCAACAGGCAGGTGATCAAGAGATATAGGAAAATGCTCATTTGTTATTCCTTGATACAATATGCAAATTAAAACCCAAGGCTGATATCTTTGCCTCATCTCCAGAATTGATAACAAAAGAAGACCTAACCACAAACCAGACTGGTGAGGATGTGCAGCCACGGGGAGTTCTCTCTGTTCTTAGCTACTTAGTAGCGTCTTCTGCAGGTGAATGTCTGCATATGACAGAATCCACTATTCAAATACTAGGGACATTCTCTAGAAATGCACAGGCATTTGGTCAAACTCCTGCATGAGATGCCAAAACTCTAGTGACCTCTTTAAGTCACAGCCCCATGTCTCCTAAGAGGGATGCTGATCAGGAAGTCACCCCCCCCACACAAGGTTAAGAACAATAAAACTTTTTTTTAGTAAAGTGCAAACATGACTAACATCAAATTATGGTTTTCCAAGTCAGTGAGTATGGATCATAGGGAGGCAGCAGGGAGGTGGCATAAATAGGCATTACTGAATGCTGACATCTTCCCAGTTTAGAAGGCAGTTCTCATATGTAGGGTTCAGAAGAGTGGTTGCGTGACATAGCAAAGACTTATGCAACTTTTATGACCCCAATATGTAGCCTCTAATATGCTGCCAATTTTACTTAATGTTATGATCTAGGGATAAGCAACTATTCTCTCAGTCAGTACAGTTAGGTGGGTTTTAGCATGCTCTCTGATGCACTCTCCATGCAAGGAGAAGATGGAATAAATGTGTCCTTAAAATAGAGAAACTACATCATGATAAAAAGTCAAATATTGCCATAGACTGATGACGGATATTGGATTTGATAAAATATCAGAGAAACTAGAATGAAAATTATTATTATATTCTCACAATTTTAAAAGTAATATTTCAAAATGAATCATGATGTGCAAAGATGGAAGTTGATTAAGCTATGTAATTTCCTATGTGATTTGAAAAACTTAACACTTTTTTTTTCTTAATAACAACCTGCTAAAAACAAAGCAGAAAGAATATATTGAAATGGAAGTAGTATTTCCTAGAATGTCACCTTACAAACTGTGAATTACTCTTTCTGGAGATGTGCTCTGACATTTATCATTTGCTTTTCAATAATGTTAATATGTCATTATGGTACAATAACAAAAAGAACATTAAAATATGCTATTAAGGATTAATTTCTCCCTTGAAAATTACTCTCATAACACCACAATTGGAGGTATTATTTTTTTTACCAATATGAGCAAAAAAAAAGATTATAGTGAAGGCTTGTTTTTATTTTTATGTTTATTATTACTTCAATTTACATCTCTATCACAGTCCTCTCCCTCCAATCCTCCTGGGCCCACACTCCCACCTTCTCCCACCTACCCTACTCTTCTGGTATGGGGTGCCCTACATATCAGCCCGCTTCAGTTCAGCAGCCATATGAGGGCTAAGAGGTCCCTCTTGCACTGGGGGCCTACACGGCAGCTCCACTAGGGCAAAGTGTGCCAATTACAAGTAACAAAATCTACGTTCCTGTTCCTTTCAGTCTATTGGTTGTAGAATAGTTATCCTGTATTATATAGCTAAAATACAGTTATAAGAGAATAGATGCCATGTGCATCTTTCTGGGTCTGGGTTAGCTCACTTTTCTAGTTCCATCCATTTGGCTGCAAATTGCATGATTGCCTTGTTTCTGATGGCTGAGTAGTATTCCATTGTGTAGATGTACTACAGCTTTTTTTTTTTTAATACATTTGTCAGTTGAGAAACAGCATGGTTGTTTCCATTTTCTAGCTATTACAAATAAAGCTGCTATGAACATAGTTGAGATGTCCTTGTGGTTTGGTGAGGAATCCTTTGGATGTATACCAAGAAGTGGTATGGCTGGGATTTGAGGTAGAGCTATTCCAAGTTTTCTAATATATCAGACTGATTTCCACAGTGGTTGTACAAGTTTGCACTCCCACCAGCAATGGAGGAGTGTTCCCCTTTCTCCACAACCTCACCAGCATGTGCTGTCTTTTCAGTTTTTGATCTTAGCCATTCTGACAGGAGTGAGATGGAATCTCAGAGTTGTCTTGAGTTGCATTTCTCTGATGATTAAGGATGTTGTGTAACCGAACTTTTAAATTATTATTTAACACTTATTTATTTATTACTAAATTCACTTATAACAAACACCAACAATTTCTTAACTATTAATCCTATAAATTCCTACAACCCCTTTAACCTATCCACTAAACCTATTGATAATCATAACAACCACTTTCATAACCTTTTAGAATGATACAGTCTCTTGGGCAGGTCCTCGTTGTCAGGAACACAGTCTTTGTTGTAGATTCTTTAACACATTTAGCAGTCCTTCTTCTGGATCTCTCAGATGCAGGTTCGTCAGGGTCGTTGGTTATTGCAGTCTCACCTTAAATAAGGCTTCATGCTTTCTTCTCTGTGGGAGACCCCAGCCGTCTGCAGGCCAACTTACTTCTTTTGAATCAGGAACTCAGCTGCTCTGCCTCAGTCCTTAAAGCCAGGCACCGTTTCCTTTAGGCCACTGTTTGGACAGATCAAACCCCTCTAGGCAAAAGCTGAGCCACAGGGTCCAGTCCTTGGCCTTTTGGTGTCTTGCTCAGGCTTTCTTTGCTCACCGGCTTCTTTCTGCTTCAGGGAGAGAGCTGGCCATCAATGGCCAGCCCTTTTTTCAGCAGGACTCTTGGAGCTATCTAGCATCAGGGGCCTCTTCTCTTCTGGGCTCCACGCACTGTCCTCAAATAGGAGGAACTCTGTTTCAGCTTAATTTGAGCTCCGCCCACTTAGCAGCTGAAAACAATGTCAGGCCAGATACTTTGTTTCTTCAATTCTATTGAGTCTTTCCTGTTTTCCTGACTTCAAACTTGTTTTTCAGTCTATTGAGTCTTTCCTGTTTTTGCTCACTTCATGCTGGTAATGCTCTTCAGGCCCCGAATTAAGAGACAGTATCAGAAACTCCTATATATTTTCTAAATCTAATTTATCTAACCCCTACAATGTTGAGCATTTCTTCAAGTGTCTCTTGCCATTAGAGATTCCTTTTTGTGAATCCTCTCAGTTTAGCTCTGTTCCCCATTTTTTGATTTGATTATTTGGTTTCTTGCTGTTTAATTTGGTGAGTTCTTTATCAATTTTGGATATTAGCCCTCCGTCAGATGTGGAGTTGGTAAAGATTTTTTCCCAATCTTTAGGTTGCCATTTTGTTCTAATGACAGCGTCTTGATGACCTGTTCATTGTTGTGAGGGGGGTGTTGAAGTCTCCCACTATTAATGTGTGGGAATTGATGTGTGGTTTATGCTTTAGAAGAGTTTCTTTTACAAATGTGTGTACCCTTCTATTTGGGGCATAGATATTCAGTATTGAGATGTAATCTTGATGAATTTTTCCTTTGACTAATATGTAGTATCCTTCCCTATCTTTTTTGATTAATTTTGGTTGAAATTCTATTTTATTTGATGTTAGAATGGCTACCCCAGCATGCTTCCTGGGACTAAAGTCTTATTATTTTGATTTAATCTTGGCTCCATATGTTTTGTTTCTTTTAATCCTTTAAACAAGTATGACTGGTTGTCATAGCTTATAAATGAAATCCAGTAAAGGGTTGTAGTTGAAATCTAGGTCCAGAGACTGAGGAGATGGATCAGTGGTAAAGGACTTGCCATGGCAAACCTGAAGACCTGAGTTTGAATCCATGTGAAAGCCAGGAATTGTAGTGCCCTTCTAGAATCCCAGTAGAAGAAAATCCTAAGAAGTCTGTGGACCAGATAGCCTAGTGTAGACTAGTGGAAGATATGAGAGAGTGATGCTGAACTTAAGTAAGGTGGAAAGGGAGGAGCAACATGGAAGGTGTGTGCTGACATGTGTGCCATTGGAAGCACACATTCCTAATCATACACATTAATGCACATATATGCAAATGCACATATGCACAAACAACCTCTCCCCCCCAATAAACTAAAACAAATCCAGTCTGAATCAACCATGCAGAAGAGACTGATAGATATGGACCAGAATGGCTAAGGAAACCTTCGTGGATATTGATGCTGACCTCAATTCCAAAGTACAGATGCTCATCAACAGATCTGTAGACAATGCTAGGAGTTAGGAATTTTATATTAGCTTGTATTTGAGATTTATGGCAGTACAACAGTAGTACTCAAAGGTATCAAGTCCCAGAAATTGTACTTGTTGTCTTTAAAAGAAAAAGTGTCTTTGTGTAAGTGAATGTCAAAGTTCTCAGGATTACACATTTTCCTGGATGGTATAAAGAAATCTAAGTGAGACCAGAGGGAATTTTACACGGAAGAGGCCATGTGACTGAATGCCAAGCAGAGATGGGAATAAGGTAGTCACAGACCAAGGAAGGTTGCCATAGCACTTACCCAGTGGCTTTACCCACTCTCAGCACCAGTTTCAGTTGGATTTCTAGATTCCAGAATATAGAGAATAAGTTGGTATTGTTCTAAGCCACCCTGGGAGATACCTCTGCTGTTTTGTTTTTAAATGATATGCATGATCCACATTTGAACTGCGAGTTTAAGGAGAGAGAATGTTGTTGAGGTAGTAAATGACATCAAGAAACCCATCTTTGCTAGAAGTACCACGCTAACCAAAAAGCTTCTTGTAAATGATGCATATTGGGAAAAGGAAAATCATTTTCCTCCAATGGCGCCACTTAGTATATCAGCCACACTCCCAAGCTGGCCCCATGCCCAGGAGTAGTTGAACAAAATGGACTCCATGATTTGTGTGTGTGAACTTTGCCTTGGTTTTGTTTGTTTGTTCTGTTTTTCCTTTTTGTTTTTGTTTATGAGAAAGAGGAAATATGAAGTTGGGTGAGTGGGTGGGTGGAGACTTGGGAAAAGCCTGGGAGGAGTTGAGAAAAGGCAAAGAATATAATCAAACATCTGCCTGGGAGAAGCCCCATTCCTAACTCAAAAGCTGTGCTGAGTGCTCTCAAAGGAAAAGTCCATTTTCTCCAATAGAGTCTCACTGATTATATGATCTACACATAAGGGAGGCCCCAAGCTCAGCAGTAGATAGCCAACACAAAATGAACTCCATGGTACTTTTGGAAGGTTTTTTGCTTGTTTGTTTGTTTCTCTGGTCTTTTTTCCCTTTTATCTTACATATATTTTGCTTGTATATTAGAATTTCCAGATTTGGTTCTTTGGGTTTTCTGTGTGTGTGAATGTGTGTTTCAGTATTTAAGTGTCCTTTTTCTTTGGCTCATTTTTTTCTAATTTATCCTATTCTGGTTTGGTTTTACTCTGTTCTATTTTATTTTATTATATGTTAGATGCCAATTTATATTCTAATGAGAAAAAGATGTGTAATATATTTGAATGGTGAGGAAGTAAAGGATCTGGTAGAATATGGGGAAGAAAAATTGTAATGAGAATATATAATATGAAAAAATCTATTTTTAATTTTTAAAAAAATATACTCATGCAAAAGTGGCAAAAATACTATGAGTATAAGTAACCAAATCAACCACTTTTTTTTTATTTGATTTGAATCTGACTACATGACATGGAACCCATTTGTGACACTGCTGAACTCGCCAAGAACCTGAGATTAGATTGATTATGGGACATGAGGGAAAAATCTACTACTATTATTCTGCTAAAAGAAGATAGCAATAAAATGACTCCTAGCTACATACTGTAATACTCATCCCTCAACTCTTATCAGAGAAGCTTCTTCTTGTAGTAGATGGTAAATACACAGATAACCACAACTAGACAATGTGCAAAGTGAGAATTTTGGAAACCCTTCTCCTCGATGGATCTATGCAACAGGGAAGGAGAAAAATTGCAAGAGTCAGAGGTTGTGGATAACTCCAAGGAAACAGGGTCTTCCCATAGCAGAACTAAGTCATATATGAACTCACAGAGACTGTGAAAGCATGCACAAGACCTGCACAGGTTCAAACCGCTGAGAATTGGAAACGGACACCAAGCCCCCCCACCCAACACCAAGAAGGTACTCACAACTGACACCTGCTGAGAAAGAAAAAATCTGTTTTGTTCAATGGAGCGTTACTGAGTCTATCAACAACTCCTTTATTATGCCTTGAAGTCAGTGAATGTGCATGTGATCAGTTGAGGATTTCAAATTGGAAAGGAATGAAATTTTAACATGTCTTACAATGGAATAATTGTCTTGCAGAGTTTATCCAAATAGATTTTAATGGGTCATACTAATGTTTGTTTTTTGCTATATGTATGTTTATATGTATGTGTATGCGTATGCATATGTGTATATATGTATAGGTAAACATATATGTTCAGTTTAACCAGTTGGGAAAAAATACTATTATTGTAGTCCCATTTGATTTTTTTTAAAGACTGAATTCTAAAGTTATCAAGTTATCCATGTTAAACAGATCACATAAAGTCATGTAAGAAGAAAAGAACAGGTTGTAACAATCACATATTTTATCAAGCAGTGTGCTAAATTCATTAAATCTGGTATCTCATTAAATCCTTACCCTAGAGGGAGGCAGTATATCTCTTAAGAAAATTAAAGAAATTAAGCAGCTGTGATTATAACAGCATAAGGATTTAGCCTCTCTTTTATTTAATCCCAAAGAACATGTACCTACTGCTTTGAAGTGTATAAAAATCTTAATCAAATCTCAGCTCTCAACAGAACATCGATGTACTTATTAAGGGATAAACTTGATTCGATTTACAAAAGGAAAATCTTAGCACTTGTGAATGCCAGTAGTGAGGAAGTACTGTGGGATTAACTCACTCAAATAAAGACAACACCAACTTTGACCTGGTTCTGTTTGAATGGGGTAACAATAAATGTGTTCCAAAATTAACATCAAATCTCCATATAGATGTGTGGAAAATCCTGTAAAAGTTTTAAAGCCAGAAAGTTAATGTTCTGGCTGCAAATGTGTGTCTAAGATTCTTAGACACAGACTCTTGGATCAGTACAAACATCGAGGATTCTGGGTGTGTTTTCCCAGTCCCAGCATCGGTGGTGCTGGGGAAGGGGTTTATGACTCAGTTGAGAAACAGCTGATCTCTTGCACCATAAAAGATTAGAGCAACAAAATATTTAGAAAATCGTATGTGATCCACTTTCCATGGCAACAGTGAATGTATTTCCTCATTGTACAAGGTGCCCATGGGAGTAGATAGGGAAGGGTCACAATAGAGAACTATTACAGACCAAGAAAAGCTCTGTGGCCGCACTATGATGGAGAATCTTCCCTCTGTATGAAGCAGTAAGCATGTGTGGTGAACTTGCCAGAAATGAGGTCTGAGGACACTTTACTACCTTTCTTCTGACATTTTGTAGCAGAATGATTCCAACCAGATGGCCTCTACCTTCTGGTTTTAATCTAATCGGAATCCTAATGAGATACTACATATTTTATATTACCATGAAAAATTTGTCAAATGTTATACAGATTTCTTTCCTCCTTGGTTTGATTGATGCTGTAGCTTTTAGCTGGGAGATTCTACTTCCTTCTGTAGAACATAGAGTTAATGATTCCAAGACACAAAGGCAGTGTACATAGGATAGTGTTAAAGAAAAAGGCAATGCATGCATGAAGGGAGAATTTTTCCTTGGACATGACCAGAAATTTTGACTGGTAATTTTGCTTGTAGGTAGTGTCTTTTTCTGGCTTTGACTTTAAGGACACCTGCCTTCCTATAGCATAGTTATAATTATTCCCAACTCTTAGCATTTTAAAATGCTAAAAGATTGGTAATAAAGGCTAAAGAGATGCTCAGGGGTTAAGAGCACTGGATGCTCTTCCAGAGGATCTGGATTCAATTCCCAGCCCCGCACAGCACTTCACAACTGTCTGTAACTCCAGTTCCAGAGGATCTGACACCCTCACACAGACATACATGTAGATCAAACACCAAATGTACACATACACACACACACACACACACACACACACACACACAAAGGACTGGTAATAATTCCTCTTAGAAATCTTGTTAGAATTCCGCTGTGAAGACTTTTAGATGATGAAATCTTTAAGTTTTGATCATTTTTATAATATCCTTTTGAATTGAATTATTTAGATTCTTCTACTTATTCATGAGTCAATCTTAACGGGTTAACTTTTCTAAGAATTGTTTCATTTCTTCTGTTCTCCTCTCTTACCATCCAGATGAATCCATTTTATTTTTATGAAAGCTATCATTCTGTTTCCTTTTTCACTTCCAATTTCCTTCACAGTCCAGTGTTTGAGAAATGAATAGATGGTTGACTTTTTCACTGTGCAAACATGAGAAAATGTATTCATCAAACTAGATGATATAACCTATGGCAATGCTAGCTAAACGGTGTAGCCTATTACTTTTATGTTCAAAACCTGTACAGTATGTTTTTGTACTGAGAAGTCTTGATAACTACAAAACAATGACAAATACTTGTGCACTGAAACATATCTATGCAAATAAAATAGTCCAGTAATAAATAGTATATAAGAGTTAATATTGATTGTCAACCTGAAAGGATCAAGAGTCACCAACACAAGCCATAAGCATCTTAAGCATTCCTGTGAGGGATTATCTTGGTTTACATAATTGAAGTAGAGGCAGCTGAGTGTAACCATTCCCTGGCCTTGGTCTCTGGGACTCAGGGGAAATCTATCAAAGCAGAAGCATTCATTACTCTTTGCTTCGTGACTATAGATACAGTGTAACCAACTACCTCATTTTCCCAGCACTATGACTCTCAACATGACAGACTGAAGCCTCAAACTACGACTTCTTGGGGCTCTTTTTTTTTTTTTTTTGAGTATCTAAAGATTGTTGATTTTGTATCTTTTTTTAAAAAAAGATCCAACAGCTAATTCTATTGACCTTTTGTATTTTCTTTTAAATTCTCCATTTCCTTACTCTATCATCACCATCATTTCCTACTTCCTTCCTTTTTGTGGTCATGGGTTTATTTGACCTTAAACCTGAATGTGTTCACCTGGGCTCCTTTCTTGTAATAGTATTTACTATCCATACCCTGTAATGCTATTTTGCTGTCCTTTTGCGTGTACTGTACTTTTTCTTTGGTTTGTATCAAGTCTCTCTACCTTGCCCTTTTCCTTTTTCTTCTATAACCCACTTCAAGCACAAGATCCCGCTGCTTGGTTCCCATGCACTCTAACATTTTCACTTTTCTTTCAGCTATGAAACTCTAGCTTCATTCAAGTGATTTCATGGGGGAGGAGATTTAGAATGATTTCACTTGTTTGAAATTCAGTAAGACCTGCTTTGTAAGCCAGTAAGGTATTTCCTGGAGAATGTTCCCACTGTGCTGAAAAAGAGCACATGGTGCTTCTCTCTTGAATACAATGCATTACAGGTGTTTGGTGGGACATTTAGTCTCCTATGCTGTCAAGTCTCTTCTTTGATTTCATTTCTATCTGGGTGACCTATCCAATGTTAGAAGTAAAGTACTGAAGTTCCCTGCTAGTATTGCTTTCCTGTCTGGTTTTCCCCAATTGACAGCTATCTCTGTTAGTGTTTACTTTACATTTTTGATGGTTTGATATTAGATGTATATCTCCTTGAGATTACTACATCTTTCTTATTATTTCATCACTTTATGTCTTTCTTTTACTTTCTTGTAGATGGCATATAGTCAGAACTTGAAGCTAATGTTTTATCTATTCAGCTACTCAATGGCATTAGCTCTCTCTCTCCCTCTCCCTCCCTCCCTTTTTCTCTCTCTCTTGCTCTCTCACCCTCTCTTCCTCTAACTCACTCTTTCCCTCCCTCCCTCTCCTTCTCCCTCTGTTCTTCTGTTGTTCCTATTGTTACTGGAGAGAAGGTCTCACTATATTACCGTGTTGCACCATTCCCACAACCACCAAGGTCCTGCCAGCCTCTGCACTGTTTTCCCTCATTCTGTACTGGCCTCCAGGCTTCAGACTCAGTTCTCAGTACGCCAAGTGAGCAGTAAAATGGGACAGAAACTGTCCATTAGTGAATTCTCAGAAAGGCTGGAACAATGGAAACACACTCACTTCCTCCCCCTGCCGTCTCAGGGGGAAGTCTAGGGCTGGTTGCCTCTCCTAATCATGCCAAACTTGTGGCCACATGAGCTGCCAGCCACATTATGCAATTCCCCATTGTCCCATGCCCTCCAACTATGTTGATGTGAGAGCGTTGGCTGAGGAGTTAGGTGAGACAGAAATTAGTTCTCATATAAGACTTCATAAAGTTGAAATTTTGCATATATGTCTTCACTCTATCCCAAAAGAGGGGAGTATTAAGATAGGCCATGAGCTGTGATATATATTAGGGGAAGGGCTGACATGAATAAACTGTTCCTCTTGCTGATTTCAATGCTCCCTGCCCAGCAGTGATCTCCTGAGGTTTTGCAATTTCTTAAGTGATTCCTGGAAGCTCCATAAAGGTAAATTTGGGTCTTTACATTACTGTTAAGTTGGTGTTTCTGTGGATAGATTAGAGCATACTTTTCTATCTTGATGGTGTCACTCTTAATAGTACTTTTAAACAACAATTACTACACATGTTAGCATAAGTTTTCATCTAATGTCATCACATCAACACTTACATCATAGCTAGAAAGGGAAGTTTGTAGGGCTTTTTACACTGTGTTGCCATCCTTTGTTCACAGTAAGCGTTTAATGCTATATTGGGCACTCAGAAGTGTGCAACAATGTGGCATGTCATTGTCACTGAGAGATGACTAGAAAAAGTAATCTATGAGGAACACAAAAGTGTAAGATTTGGTATAATATCAATCAATATTTAAATTATTTCTTCTTAAGCTCCTAGGCCATAGATTAAATGTGTAATTTCTTTAACTTCATTTTCTTATTAAAAGTGGGGAAATGTCATTACTTGGTTGCTACTGTTAACAAGAAAGAGTAAATAAAAGAGCTAGTTAACTTAGGCATAAAAATATTTAAGTGAAAGTTGCTATAGTTGGTAGTCTGGGTAATAATCAATAACACTAATGAAGAAAATAAAATTACAAAATTTTTACACATACTTAACTGTTAAATGGATAACATATTTAATCTTATCAAAATATCAGTGATATTTCTGACAAATAACTATTGTATGAAATGATAAATTTATTGATAATACTTTACAGTAAAGAATCTATTCAGCTTACCTAACTTTCTAGTAAATTACTGTATAGTTATATAACAAGTCATAATGTATATAGTTATAGTATATAACCATATATTATTGCAATTATATTATTATATATTATTGCAATTATATTATTATATGGTATATAAGGTATCAGATATGCACTATTCAGTCTTCTAACTCGTATTTTCTGAATGTCTTGATAGTACAGTATTCAATATAGCACTCCATTAGAATATTTGAATAGAGTGCTATCTATTCAAATATTCACAATAACACAAAACGGATACTTTAGATACTTCATTTTCAGTGTTTTCTAGAGGAATATAATGAGTAAGATGAATATGTGTTACAAAATGGATTTACTGTCTTAAGGATACAGGTTGGGGAGTTCAGTCTGAGAACCCAGGAGCTGCTCAGTGCACAAAGCTGAGTGCCTTAGGCTTCGTCGACGTTCTGGAGAGCCACTGCTCTTCAGTCCGTGTGGAAAGAGTGAAAAGACTGACTTCTGAGATCACTGAAGTATGGCGGCAACAGGAAAGGTCCACTCAGCAGCAAGGAGTGAATGTTGGGAAGCAGACTGCTCTGAATGGGCTGCCCTCATTGGATGCTTCCATTCAATGAGCCGTTCCCTCTTAGCTAAGTCTTCCTGGAAGTACTGTCAGAGACACACCCTGATGCATATCTTTTATTAGACCCTAAATTCAATTAAGTCAACAATCAAGATTAACATAACATACACTATCTAGATTTCATGTCATTGTTAGTTTACTTTTTATTGCTGATGTAAAACTCTGAGGAAAGTAACTTAGAGGGGAAAGGGTTTGTTTAGCTTACATTTTCCTGTCCCAGTCCATCACGGAGGGACTCTAGGGCTAGAATTCAAGCAGGAACCTGAAGATAGAAACTGAAGTATAGACTATAGAGCAGTTGTTCTCAAACTTGCTAATGCTGCTGCGACTTATTAATAAAATCCTCATGTCTGGGTAATAATCAATAACGCTAATGAAGAAAATAAAATTATAAAATTTTTACTTATACTTAACTGTTGAATGGATAACATATTTTATCTTATCAAAAATATGTTATCCATTCTGGAGAGCCACTGCTCTTCAGTCTGCGTGGAAAGAGTGAAGACTGACTTCTGAGATCACTGAAGTATGGCGGCAACAGGGCAGGTCCACTCAGCAGCAAGGAATGAGACATTCACAAAATACGAGTTATAAGACTGAACAGTGCATATCTGACACATTATATACCATATAATAATATAATTACAATAATATATGGTTATATGCTATAACTATATACATTATGGTTTGTTGGGATATTCTCTATACTATCTATTCTCTATACTTATACTAGAACTTGGGGAGAGGATTCTTCAAATGAACTTTCAACTCATGTACCTGGCAGATTTGGCAGCTTTAGTAACACCCATAGTTTAAGTGCTTGCCATCTTGGGGCAGTGCCTCCTCATGTAACCACTGTCATTTGGTACAACCAGTCACTGGGCTATTAGAGATAAAGAAATAAAGTCCCTCTTATTAAAAAAAAAAACCATAAAAGTACCTCATTGCTACATCACAACTGTGATGTTGTGACTGTTGTGAATTGTAACATAAATACATAATTGATATGCAAGATATCTGGTATGTGATCCCAAAGTGGTCATGATCCACAGGTTGAGAACCAATGCTGTAGAAGAACACTGTTTACTGACTTGCTTCACTGGTTTGATAAGCCTACTACCTTATCCTAAAATATCCTGATATCCTATCCAGCCTACTATCTTACTTTCAGCTGGCCTGCATAGAGGTGTCACTTCCCTCTATGAGCTTGGTCCTCCCACATCAATCATTATTCAAGAAAATGTCCCCACAAACGTGCAAACAGGCCAGTAGGATTAAAGCAATTCCTCTCTGAGGGTCTTTCTCCCTACTTTTGTCCAGTTCATAAAAATTAAACAGCACAGAGTCTCTTGAGTATCATTTTTTGTGGGAAAGTAATTTGGAAGCAATATGGTAGGGAGCTTCAAGTATCAGTCTGGACGTTAGAAACAGATCTGAAGCTGTAATCACTTCCAATTAATGTCTTCATTTTTAAATGAGTTGTTGAGAAACACAGCCATGAATAAAGGTTAAATCTATTGGAAGTGGTTTTTCTGACCTACCCATTTGAATAAAGTACTGTATTAATTACAAAGGGGGTCTCTAACAAGCAACTTTTGTCACCTGAGTGAACATGTTAGCAAGTAAGGAGCCATCAGAGTCTTTGTCAAAAACACAAGTAAAAACAAAAATATCTCCTTACATGTTTTTTCTGAAATATTAATATTGAGAAATTATGTATTTGAGTTGTATGGTGAAGCACTCTAAAATCCATTAAAATGCAAGAATTGATGAAAATAGGGGTTGGGGAGATGGATTAGTGTGTAAGAGTACTTGCTGTGCAAATTTAAGGTTCTGTGTTCGAGTCCTAGCACCATGAAAAATGCCAGATATGGCTGAGTATGACTATTACTCCAACATCAGGGAGCAGAAATGCAGATTCTGAGAGCTGACTAACCAGGCAGCTAACCTAAATGATGAGCTTCCAGTTCAGTGAGAGACAATGTCTCAAGGCAATAAGATAAAGAATTACAGAACAAAACACCCAAATTTCTGTGGCTACCCCACACACCTGCCCAGGTAATGCACCATTTATTCACATGCATGTACTTCACACAAGCACATACAAACATACCACACAACACATTCATATGTACAAGTTCATGCAAATGAAAAATATAAATGAAAAATTGCATGTCTAAGAGGTAACTGTCATTTGATTTTGAAAGAAAATTGGATCCATCATCTACATAGTCACTCCTATGCTTGTCTTTCTCTACTACCAGGTAATGGGTGATTCGGGAATAATTGAATTCATCACTGTACCATCATATCTCTAGGGTCTGGTGCCAAATAACAGATTGCTGGATGAAAATATAATTTAATATTTGTTGAAGAACTGGACTGAAATTCAGAATGCTCAACCTTTTCCAGTGTGTCATCTCCTCCACTAATCTCCCCCACCCCTGTATTATTGATAAGAAACAGTCAGAAAATACAAGAGTTGGCACTTTAATCTTTCCCTCAAGAAGCATTTCTTCCTCTACACCAGGGAAGGCCACAAAGTCCAGAAAATCTTGGAACATCTGAGCTTGAAGGCATCCTAAAACCTATTTTGATATTCAAAACAAGTATGATTTACAATTAAAGCAACTTCCCTCTACTTCTTGGCCTCTCATTTATTCTCATTGCAGTGAAAATAAATTGACAGAAATTGATGCTTTTCTCGCTGTCAATTGGAAGCATTTTCAGTGAATTCATGCCTCATGACCACTGGTACGTGCTTGACATTTCTCTGCAGTTAGCAGGTGTGAAGATGACAATAATTCATCCCATTACCACTACAACCTTATGAGCTGAAAATTATTATCCTCTTTTTATACATCCAAGGAAACTAAAGCTTTAATATACTAAGAAATCATTCTAAACTCGTGTACATGTGACAAGGAATTTGGTCTCATACTTCAGTTCCAGCAAAAGCCTGGCCTTTGTCCCCAAATCATGAAAGGTCATGTGTAAATGCTCCCAGGCTTTTCATACTGGAAACATAGGCCAGTAGCATGCCCCTATGCTGTGTCTCAGTAAGTTTGCGTTGTTATCACAGATAGCCATAGACTGGGTAACTAAAAGATCTGTTCCTCATAGTGCTGAAGGTTGACAATCCATGATCAATGCACAAATTTTGCATCAGGTGAGGACCCATGTCCTGGCTTACAGGTGGCTGTCTTCTTTGTGCAGTCTGTCAAGGTTTAGGGCAGAGAGAAAAGCCATGCTCTCTTGTCTTTCCTTATATGGCATCAATCACTTTCTTGAGGGCTCTATTTTCTTGCTCTGACCATTTCCCAAAATTCTGACCCCCTAATATCATCATACTAGGGAATAGGTCATTAATTTGGGAAGGACTTTATTTCTTTATCTCTAATAGCCCAGTGACTGGTTGTACCAAATGACAGTGGTTACATGAGGAGGCACTGCCCCAAGATGGCAAGCACTTAAACTATGGGTGTTACTAAAGCTGCCAAATCTGCCAGGTACATGAGTTGAAACTTTATTTGAAGAATCCTTTCCCCAAGTTCTAGTATAAATAGAGTGGATTGTCTACACTCTGCATGGTGCTCCTGGAACAGTCATAGAAGGAACCATGGCAGTCCACCAGACAGTGCTGACAAGGGTACCTTATCTGTTGTTATTTCATATGTAAATTTCAGCCTGTACCTTTAAGTAGAGACAGCATGCTTTTACAGAGGTCCTTACCTATTGCTAATCACAGATAGAGAATTTTCAAAACACCTTATCAGGTATTTATAATATTTATGGAGAGAGGAGAGGAAAAAAGAATATTTTACATTTATCCCACTTAAGAGCCTTGGAAAGGTCTTAAAATTGAGAACTGCTGGGCCTGCTGCTCCCCAACACACTAAATGCCCCAAACCCAGAGCCTCAAAAATACTAAGGTCACTGTCAATTTCTTGTGAATAAGTGCAGACTTCTCAGATATCAGACCCTATATAATCAAATGTTACAACCCAGAGAAGGAGGCTGTCACCTCTAGAGAGGGCCATCAAGATGACAAATAATTGAAGAAAAATATTGAAAACAAACAACGAGAAAACAAACTCACCCACAAATGTAGCTACTGCCACCCTATTTGCTGTTGCTCTTGTTAGCATTTGTCTAGGTACTCTTGATAGTTGTCAAACCATTGGCTGAGACAACTCAAGTCAACCATAGCTTCAACCAAACATGTCACATGCTGACACCAATGTGCCATTGAGATTTGTCTTGTGAGCTTGCATTTCACATGCCACCCTAATAGTCCACATCCAGGGCTCATCCAAGTTTGTCACTGGGTGACAAAATTTTGTTCTATGAATCAGTTTTCAAGATTCACTCCAAAGCAGGTTGTCAAACAACTTGGGGCAATCTCTATGCACCAGAGTTCCTGGATACTCTTCCAAAAGCCTCATCTGAGATCTACTTGCTCTCTTTACCCAATTCTTCTAACAGAAATTACAATAAATGCTCATTCTCAGGTTCCCCTTCTCCCCTGCCTGTTGGCAAGCCCTTTTGCTTCCCTGACTGCTCTTCACCTCATATGTGGTGTGTGTGGTATATTGTACTCCCTTCTTTTATAAACTGTAACAATTTTCTTTCTTTCTTTTTCTCTCTCTCTCTCTCTCTCCTTCTTTCTTTCTTTCTCTTTTCAGATAAGCATTGCTACATAGCCCAAGCTGGCCTTAAATTCTCAATCTTTCTTCACTCCAGAATTCTGGCTTTACCAGCATGAACCACCACACCCTACACAATCTCTATTAAATGTCAGTTAACCCTTTATCTGCTGGCTTTATGTGCAAAAACAATAATCAGCTCTGGAAGCTCAGCTGTCTTAAAAGGAAACTACCCTCTTGTCCAGAAATGCTCAATGGCCAGAACTTTCAAAACATAAAACTTTCTAATTTAAAGCCCATAATATCTCATCCTAAATTCGATAACATCCTGTGGTACTTATTCTCATTTTTCTCTTCTTAATATGTGCTTTCTATTAACACAGATTAATTATACATGATAATGGATTTCATTATGACATTTCCATACATGTACTTAATGCATTTAGGTCATAGTTCCCTCTCTTGTGCTCCTTCTTACTCCCACTAATCACCTTTCTCTTTGTAACTAATATCTCTTTCTTACCCTCCCTCCCTCCCTCCCTCCCTCCTCCCTACCCCAGTCTCTGTGTGTCCCAGTGAGTATTGGGGTTGTTTATAAAAGCCTATAGCAGAATTTGTTTATAAGCACATCAGTGGCTATATCACTAAAGAAAATCTCTCCCTTTCCCACTGATCATTAATAATGCTTAAGTCATCAGGGCAGGGTGGGGTCCTATGAGCCATCCCTAAGGCTACAACAAGAGGTTGGCATGCTCCAGTGCTGTTGATCAAAGTTGCCTTGAGTTCAGGAATGAAACAGCCATGTCATGCCTGGAAGTCAGCACTCCCCATCACACACTCTGTTTCCACAGACTCTTATATTCCTCCCATCTCCCCTTCTCCAGTATTTTCTGAGCTTTGGAAGGTGTGGTAGAGCTGTCCCAATTATAGCTTGGCATTCAGCAGTCACATTTAGAATTTTGAGCAAATATGAATGCCTGCAGATACTGCTGAACACAAGCTTTTCTGACCAAAGCTGATAGCAGCACCAATCTATCAGCATAAACATAGTTACATAGAATGAATTTTCATAGGCACATTGCACCCATTTAGTAAAAAAAAAAAAACAGCAAAAGTGCCCCCACCAGGTCTATAATCTTCCCAAGCATTGTCTGTTATTTTAGTTTTATTTTACATGTACGGATGTTTTATCAACACGTATGTCTTTGCACCATGTGATATACACTCATAAAGGCCAGAGGAAGGCATTGGATCAACTGATGCTGGAGGTATAGCCATTTGTGAGCCTCCTTGTGGGTGATAGGAATCAAATCTGGATTATCTGAAAGAACAGCCACCATTGCTCTTCATCCCTGAGTCATCTCTTCAGTTCCAACAGGAATGCCCTCTTGACTGGATTTACAGTACCAGATATGACTTCTTTCCTGTGAAGAAGGACCAAAATTCAATCATAAAGTGTTTTCTTACTCTCAGAACACACTTGCTACCACTACCCTAGTGAGCTCATATTGCCTGGCTCATAGGTATTGTTACACACAGAGCTACAACTAAGTAGGACTATCAGTGGCAATTTTCCCCTTAAAGCCTGCATAGCAACTTCAAGCATCATCAGGGATAGATAACAGAAAGGAAGTTTCCATCTCAGATAGCACTCCACTCCTCTTTGTCTTCTGAGGAAGTTTTGTAATGTCTTCAACTTTGGGAATCTTCCTGTCTAGTTATCATAGGCAAACAACATCGGTGGCAATTGCCCATGTTGTTCGGAGAAACCAGAGACTTCCCCAACCAACAACACTCCTGACATTGAAATTTGTTTTTAATAAGCTATGGCTTCTGGGAGAAACTTAAACCATTCATACATGGCATCTTCATTAAAAATCTGTGTTTATTTTATTTTATATTTTGATTAGCTTATCAAGTATCAAATTAACTAGTGATTCTTTAGACTCTGTTAATTTCCATTATTTATTGCCTCAGAGCCAGAGTTCAACAAGGTGAACTTTCATTTGATGTTCTGTGTAGCCAGAAAATTGGAATAAAATTCAAACTCAGGTTTCAGCAAAGTCAGTGTAGATGTCATAATGAGTAGCCCTACATTTCAAGGGTCAGATAGATACACTCATGTGAGTTGAGGATGTATCTCAGTAACAGAGCCCTGGCCCAGTGTTCATGAAGCCCTGGGTATTAACACCCAGTCATCCAATTTTAGATACCCACACACCACACCACAGACACCATATACACCACACATACACAATATACACACCATACACACTGTACACACACACCACACACATACACACACACACACACACACACACACACACACACACCACACACCGTAGATACTATATACACCACACACACACATACACACACCATACACACACACACACCACATACCACACACACACACAAAGATACAGCCATGTGAGATAACAGCAGTATACCAGGCAAAATATTCATATGAATTGAGTTTGGAAGAATGATCATGCACTGAGTGTCAAAATCAGATCTGTAATAAGATAAGAAATGACAGGAAAGTAAATGTAGAGAAAGAACAGATATTGATGGTCTAGAGTGTCCTGCAAAAGAATTTATCTTTTTTCTAGCAAATTGTACAAGGGACTGTCCTTAGTCATAGAAAAAGGAAACCTCCTGTAGAGTTTTTACATCATGGAAATATGACCACTTTGGCTATAACTAGTTGTATTGTGGACCTTAATTATAGAGGAGACTAAAGTCCATGAGCCAGTTATCAGTTACTACAGGAAAAAGTATAAGGTGTGATATAACTGGACATAAGAATAGAGAAATTATTGTTGCACGACTCATAGCAGCCAAGTCATGGCATCAGTGTAGAGGCCTATCAGGGATAGGCAGACAAGGAAAAGGTGATTTGTAAGTAAAATAAAGCTGTTAAAAAATGAAATTCTCGGACAGACATGGATTGTAAGCAGGAATTATGAAGGACTTGCCTACCCTGTCTTGGCAGAGCTAGGCTGTCGACTTACCTGCTTCCAAGTTTTGTACTTTTGGACAGCATTCTCTCTACAGTTAAAGCAAGGGGGTTTTCTTGCCAAGAAATAGGCTTGCCACTAATTCAACCATCTCCCATTGGAGATTCTTCAATGCTCATCTTCTACTTGGAGTAGAATAGGGGGTGCTGTCAGGAGCTGACATGTCTCGATATCAAAAAAATCTTAAGTAAAGAAAACATCTTTGAATGCCATATTCTGCAGATCTCTTAAGGTTTTTGAAGACCCCCTATCTATCTCTTATATTTAGATAAGCAAATGTTGCTTGTCTCTTAGCAACTTGATTTCTGAGTAGCTTAGAAAATAACTGTGATAGACTGTCATAGTACCTAACAAAATGACAAGCGTGAATGACTATTAGTTTGCATTTCTTAATTATCCTAAAGAGTTTATAATGTCTGTCAGAGAAACGGGGCCAAACGGCTGAAGATTAATGCTGTAATGTATGGAGAGAAAATGGTAACTCTCCAGGCAGCCACCGGTATGTCATTTCTTAGTTTTGGAAGTTGCGGACCTTGCACTTCCTGTAAAAGCAGATACATTTAGCCCTCTCAGGTCTCTGAGGTGGTTGAAGACTAGATAGCTAGAGTCTCATAGTTAAATTTTGAGTTGTTTAGGAATCAAGAGGGTGTTCTGGATCTAAGAAGATGTGATACAAGTTAGGATGAAAGCTGAGTTAGATATAGAACTTTAAACTCATGGAGATGGTTAGATAGTAGAATGTTGAAATCAGGTGCCAAATGCATATGGACTGGACATTGGGAATGTATGCAAGGCCATATAACTCTCATAATTGTGGCCTATTTCTTTCTGTTGTTTTGTATTGTATTTATTGTTATAAGAGAAAGAACCATTTGTTGGACTGAAAGGGGGAGCTGTTGGGGGGAAAATATGTGCCTTAAACTTTAAAAAAAGGGAAGAGGATGGGGGGGTTGGGGGAAGAGGGTGTGAGGGTGGGAGGGTGGGACTGGAAGGGGGAGTAGGGAGAGGATTGTGATTGAGATGTAACTTGAAGAAATAAAAAAATAAATTAAAAAATGAAATTCTACCAATTGCAAGAAAATGGAAGAGCTGGAGTAGATGTAAAATGAAATAAAACACACCACATTCAGGAATACAGATAATATATGTTTCATGTGTGGAAGCTACCAGTTTCCTTATTAAACACGTGCATGTACCTATCTGCTTGCAAAAGTTTGTGTTCTGTGGGGGTGAATGGGGGAGTTAAAGTTATAGGGGGTGGGTGGGAATTAAAGCAACATCCATCTATGCTATTGTCTTGAATGAGTTAAAGCATTCACGATGTGTGAAAACTCAAAACTCTGGTTTATAGAAATAAGAACAGCACTGGCCATGAGCTTTTGTTTTTTTGTTCTTTTAATTATAGAACAAATAGCAAAAGCGGTTGTTGGCAAAGACCCCAGAGACTCAAAAATTGCACTAAAAAATGAATAGACCAGAGCAGAGAGTAGGTCTGCGGGGTTCTCTGCAGAATCCATTTGGTTATTCCAAACTTGGGCTCTCACCTTGCTGACCTGTGCTCAGCTCCAGCAAAGTTGACTTTTACTGCCCAGAGAGCCTGTTATCTAATTGTTGCTATTTCAATAACCAATTATATAAAAAATTTCAAGACTTGATTGTGCTCTCAGAAGAACATAGTTCTTTCTATGCTGCATGGCACATCTAGGGTAGGTACCACAGAGTGTTGTTAGGGTCATGCCCAGGGCACTTGAAGGAGAAGATGAGCTGCCATGGAATCAAGACCCAGATTCCAGGAGTCCAGTAAGAGGCAAAAACAGACTCATTTATTTCAAAAAGAGGGGGTTCCCTTTATAACCTCCACCCAGAGTCCCACTGGCTCCCAAACTGGAGGCTGCTGCTGCTCTTCCTCATTGGCTCTTGTCTCACTACCGGGTGTGGCATGGCATCATCAATAGATAGGCAGGTCTCTCAGGTCAACGCATGTGGCAGCCCAGCCACGCATGAGCTATTTAACAGCAGGCCTTGCTTCTGCTCAATGGCAGACGTTATTCCTCCTACATATTCCTTCTACAACAGAGTCCCAAGTTTGAGGCTTTGGTGAATGCGTGCAAATGCCTAGAAGATGCTACTCATGGTTTGACAGTTTTCATCCCCGTAACTGTTTGTCTGTGCCAGAGTGATGTACATTACTCAAATCTAAAAGCTCAGGTGAATTAAATCCCCTTCTAGCACTGAATGGTTACTACTTCTCACATCCACTTCAGAAAGACTGTTTCATAAATCATAAGCGAGCAGGATACAGAAACACAAATTCAATTTGGTTACTCATTATTATATCACTGAACCACTACAATAAACAATGGTTAATGGTTTTTAAAACTATCAACCTGAGGGTAATATTGATTGTTTCCCTTTTTTCAAGATTATGATAAGGCTTCATTTGATCAGCCCATTCTATACATTTGTCAAATATTGAGATGCGTGTCTGGAAATAGGAGATGAGTTAGCTGGTCAAGGGGAGCTAAGAACAGAGGCAGATCACAAGTTAACACTGAGAGACATTACCTCATTCCTTTGCATCTGTGAATAAGATGTTTGAAAGGGTCCTGAGGGTAAAACAAATGCCAAATTTCTGTAGTCTTTGGAAAATGGTGACAGATGCATGGATGCAAAGTTCACATTGTTGTATCTTCATCCTGACACTTCCTAATCTAAGTGCCAAGTGCCTCCCATTCAGCCATGTGTCTTTCCTGTAAGCTACCAATTTAAGCTGTCATTCAGAAGAACCCTCTTCCAGTCTAGATATATTTATTCACATGTCTGCCAAGAGGTGGAAGTGAATTCTCTGCACACCTGGAAAACCCCAGGACTATAGATGTGTTGGGAAATTTTATATTGGTTTACTTGTGAACAAAACAAAATGGGCCATTTCTTTGCATTGCTTAAATAAACCATCAACTTTTTACTTCAGTGGAGGATTTGAGGGCTGTATGTCACTAATACTGACACTGAAATGGATTAAATCATGGGTTAAGGAGAGGAAATTAAAGGGGGAAGCCAGCCTTTGTAAGATAATTGCTACCTAGATTTTTGTGGACCTGATGTTTTTAATGGTAATACTGGTAAAATTTTGCAAATGGGATCCAAACTTAAAATACTGAAATGAAACTCCCATTTCCTTTTCTAAAGTGTCTAGTCTGCATCTCACAAGAGATGCTAATAAAAGCTCTGGGGCCTCCTGGTGGGATACCTGCACTGGCCTTTTTGTCCGCTTTTCCTTTTTTGTTTTTGGTTTAGATATACTCAGTAGCCAAATGGCACAAAACAAGCATTCTAATAAATATTAATATAGTGTAAATGTTAATTTTAAAACTTTTTCATAGCTTGAATGCATCAGGTAATCTGAAAGCAATAACTATATAAAACTTTGTTGAAAGACACTATTGTTCTGTAAAATTCCAGTTTTCCAGGCCACTATAGTTTCGACCAATTTAGTAATTTCTTTTATGAATTAGTAGAAATATTAGTTCTTAGATTAAGCTGAGATAATTAAATCATACAATAATAGCTAAAAAGCACCATTGATTGGTAATTTATCCAGTAACTTTCATTTTGAAGTTCAAAAATATTTCTAGGGGCTGAAGAGACAATTCAGAGTTGAAAGTTCTTGTGTGCTCTTGCAGAGTACCTGGGTTTAGTTCCCAGCACTCAAGCTGGCTGGCTCACAACAACTCATCACTCCAACTCCAGGGGACCTGACTTCCTCTCTTGGCCTCCAAATGTACCTGTATTCATGCACACCTATCACATGCACATATACACATGTACATAAATAATAATAAAATTCATTTTCAAAAATGCTATTTCTGGGCTGGTGAGATGGGTTAACAGGTAAGAGCACTGGCTGCTCTTTCAGAGGAGCCATGTTTGTTCTCAGCTTCCGTACAGTGGCTCACAGCACACAACTCGCTGTAATTCCAGTTCCAAGGGATCCAATGTGCTCTTCTATAGCCATAAGGCAAACAGGTTTCACATAGGCAAAAATTTCCTTTCTGCAATTTAAATATATATATATATTCTTTCTATATAGCCAAATATATTTCATGTTTTTAAAAAATCCACTATTCAGATGAATCATGAAATATAGCTAGCTCAAAAATGTCTCTAAACCAGTGTCAAGACACATTCAAGCATTGTTGCAAAGTTACACTTGCATTTAACCCAAAGCTGCTTTAATTAAATATCTGGCTCAGTAGAGCATCAGGTTCTGATCAGGTTGCTATTATAGTTTAGTTTGTATTGTATTTAAGAGAAACTCATATATCACTAGCTGGCTGCACAGAGATATTTATAATTCTCAGTGCGTTCCCAAGGAGCTCATCAGGTATCTAGGTTCTAATTTTACTCTTCATATGTTTCATCTTGAAAATAGTTGCTTAGATATCTAGCCGCTGCAAAAAAATAAAAAACTGAAATGAATGTGGTGTGATAACAAAGAGTCATATTTGTCTCTGGGAATAAAAGACTTGTAAAAAGTCCAAAAGGGCCATGATCGTATTTTTCTTAAGTTGAGTGTCAGGTTGGAGCTTTTTGCATCCCATTTGAAACTTGGCAGGTAAAGTATTTATACTGGCTAAAAATGGAGTCACAGATATTCCAAAACGCATTTATTGTTTTCTTGGAAATCTTGAAACCAGTTGTTAAGATTTTTTTTGTATCAAATTGGAAGTTGAGGCTGCATAGACTTCACTGTATCCAGCGCTGTGTTTATCCTGTGTGCTAAAATGCATAAAATTGTTTTTGCTTATTTAAGCTTGCTTTATTTTTAGTTTCCTTTGGAATGATGTTCTGATTTGAAACATTAAATTGACAAGTTGTTTGACACCTTGAAGACACAGGTTTAGCTCATTAACATGAACAGTTAAATCCTTTAAAAGTGCTGGGTCTGTAAGCCGGTTTTCTTTTTTTTTTTTTTTTAAGATTTTATTTTATTTATTTTATGCATATGTGTGCTCTATCTGCATGTACACCTGCATTCCAGAAGAGGGCACCAGATCACATTGTGGATGGTTGTGAGCCACCATGTGGTTGCTGGGAATTGAACTCAGGACCTTTGGAAGAGCACTAGGCAGTGCTCTTAACCGCTGAGCCATCTCCGGTTTCCATTGTCAAGTTCTGGCGCAATGTGTTTGCTAACGCCATCAACTTGGTAACATGTTGCAGATCATAAAATCTTTTTGGCATTTGGCCTTGACTTAACCACCAACTTCCACAAAGTATGTGATGTCATCTTTGTCAGCCTCAGCACCTTTAAGGAACTCCATGGATTACTTATGACTCAACACCTTGTCCCTTATAAAATCTGCAGCATGACTGTTGATTTAGATGACGATATCTACTTAAATTTTTATGTACATAGCTTGTTAAAGGTGAATTTGGGGCAGAAAAATGTATTGTCTTCTATGGTTCTTCCAGATCTTTCTCTTATTCTTACCATTATTGAAGTAACTTCAGTAATTAGTAAAGTTATGTCAACCAATAAACAATAACAAACAAAGACTTTAACACTGATCTTTGGATTTAGTTGTTCCTTTTAATACGTGTGCAGGTGCATGTGCAAAAGTGTGCCTGTGGTGGTTAAGCACAACTTCGTGGAGTCACTTCCCTCCTTCCATCTTCCAGCCTTGTGGGCAATTGCCTTTATCAGCTGAGCTAAGCCGTCTTGCTTGCTCTAAAGCATAGAATTTTTAATTAGTAACTCTACTCTCCAAATATTTTTGATCGATTTTCCCAGCTCCTTCAACTCTTCTGACTATAATTTGATGAGGAAACTAATTTTAGAAATACTGTCCCTTGTCAGGCCATATCATATCCACCTCGTTCTTCATACTTTGCTTAATGCTTTATCCATCAATAAGTGGATTTACTTTGCTATTTGGTATAATACCACAAAACTAGGCCTTACAGTAGGATCTGAGATATGACTTTAAAAATATTTGTTGCATGGTGGCACACGCCTTTAATCCCAGCACTTGGGAGATAGAGGAAGGTGGATCTCTTTGAGTTCAAGGCCAGTCTGGTCTACAAAGTGAGCCCAGGACAGCCAGAGCTGTTATACAAAGAAACCCTTTGGTCTTGAAAAACCAAAAAAAAAAAAAAAAAATGTTGAGACAGAATTTCACCCTTGATACACTGAATTTAGCAGCATGTTTTACATACAATAAATTTTCAAATTACAGCTTTTGAAAACTTGTATGAACTCCCCACAAACCAAGTAGAGATCTTCCTGTTTGCCTCTCAAAAACAGTAGTCTTGTGTCCACCTTTCATTGAAGAATCTTTTTTAGTCCTTAGTTTTTCTCTTGGGGTATTATGTTACTTTTTTTAAGCCTTATAGAAGTCTTGCTGGAACTAAAATGAAGGTAGTTGATAAAGAAATATATTCACTATTGTTATGAAGAATAATTAGCAGGAAAACAATAAAGTTTGAGCCCTTCCACATCTCAAACTCTGATGTTGAAGGGTGCAGAGCAGGGAACGATTACAAACTCTGTGGGTGATGCCTGCAACACTGCTGAGGTATGGAAGCACCCTTAATAATCGAATAAGAATGTTGTCTTCTCAATAGCACTGAATGTCTATGGTTTTCCTTGTTATGTCAAAACATTGCTAATTGCTGTATGTCACTGAGCATGCACCATGAGCACGTGAAACAATCTGATGGTGTTAATCCAGCTGTAGCACTGTAAGCCACACACTGTAAAACAATCTCACACCATACATATGTGTGGGAGACACAAATTCATTTACTTTGCATGCCATTGTTCTGCTTCCTTTTCAACTACGGTGTTCACACAGTCATTAATATTGTTCCTGTCTCAAACCTCTTGATCCTGGCCTCAACAATCCACATAACTCCAAGCTCTAGTGTCTTTCAGTATCTTGTGAGGACAGCCCATTAAGCCTTGCTTACACCATTTAAATGCTTTTCTAGTTCAAAGTCTCAAAGTGTCCCACATTTCTCCAAAAAAAAAACAGCATGATTAGGCCTGCCACAGCAATTGCCTATTCTCTGGTATCAAATTCCATGTTAGTTACTTTTCTATTGCTGTGATGAAACACCATGACCAAGGTAACTTAGAAAAGAAAGCATTTCATCAGGTTTATAGTTCCTGAGGGTTAGAATCCATGATGGTGAAGCAAAAGCATGGTAACAGAAACAGTGCTAACATCTTAGTCCATAACCGTGAGGGAGAGAGAGCACAATTGGAATTGCATGATTCTTTTGAAACCTCAAAGTCTGGTCCCATTGATACCACCCCTACAACAAGGCCACACCTCCTAATCCTTCCCAAACAGCCCCACCAACTAGGGATCAAGCATTTAAACATATGAGCCTTTATAGATCATTCTCATTAAACTACCACAATCAATTTACACATGTTTTAAATTATATTAAGATAACTATTACATAAAGAAAATAAATAAATCAGAGACTACTGGAATTGTAAGATATTCTCCATTCTTTATTATCTGTATTTTATTTAGTACTTGTGTTACTCAACAGCGCTCTCTCTAACATATTCTTGCAGCCCATTTTTTAGAATCAAGTTTTCCAAAATAATTATTCCAACTAGAGGGAAGATACAGAAGTGGAGCAGTTACTATAGAGTTTGTGCCCCAACTATTCCTTAATTATGCAATTATACAAAACGACAAGTACCTTATATGTCAAAACAATTGATATTTGAGCTTGTCACAGTAACTTAGTAAGCACCAAAGCAACTCAATATAATATATTCTCAGTTATGTGAAAACTCAGCATAATTTCCTTTTTTCTATTTAATTTTTTTCCAATTTATCCTAAAAATAATTTATAATGAATTAAAATGTTTGTCTATAGAGTTAAAAGTGGGGTGATTTTGCTTAAAATGCCACAGGTTGTGAACCATATAGACAGAAGCATAACTGTCTTTGCTATACTTTGATAGAGGGATACAAATGAGTTCAACAAAATACTTAAAGTTAATGAAGGAAATATAGATAAATGATAGAGACATGAATAGATAGATAGACAGATAGATAGATAGATGATTGATAGGTGATGGACAGATAGATATATGATATATAAATACATAGATAAATAAAGAGGGTTGATAAATGCAGAGTAGATTGATAGATGGCCAATCAATTGATTGGTAGATGTTAGATAGATAGATAAATAAATATATATTTATAGGTATGTTTGTGTGTGTGTGTGTGTGTGTGTGTGTGTGTGTGTGTGTATAAGAAAGAGACAAATCAGGGATCACAATCTTCATGGCATATAAATACAAGTGAACATGTTACATTCAAGAGAAGAACTTTCTTAGTATGATCAATAGAGATGGAGGAACAGAGGAAGGGGTGGGTTATTTGACTGCAAAGTAAAGGTTTCAGAGAAATTTGAACAATTAAAAATAATGACAATAGTAAGTCCTGGCAATTGAATGACTCTCCTTTATGTATCTGGCCACTGAACAGACTATGGAATGTTCATAAGAGAAGAAATACTATGCAGAGTTTAACAAAGCATATAAAAATCAACTTGTCCAAGCAACTTTCAAATACCTATGGGTTATCCAAATGAAGCCAAGTGAACTTGGTGCTTCTTGTTGTTGTTTTGATTTTTTTTTGTTTTAATAGAGTTATATGGATGAACTTGGGACTAGTTTTCCTATGAATGAGGGAAGTTTCCATTGAAGTTGGAATCATTTATATGTGGGGAGATTATGATCTTCCCAAAACTATGAAGATTATGCCAACTGGCATGCAAGAAAGCCAAAATGACCCAGAATGCAACCCTAGGATACCTCTGCCATCTCTTTCACAGTAATTCTTTTTTCTGTTTTTAAGCTCCAAAGAATGCCACATTGTTATACATTTAGAGATAGAACTGAAAGGAACCCCCCACCTGCTTCCTCTCTCTCCTCCAACTATCCCTCCTATGTCCCCTACCTCTCTCATCTCTCCTTTCTTTTTTCTTTTCACTGAATACATGCTTTGCATGAACCACATAATTTAGGAAAACAGTGTTTATTACTTTATCTTTGCTATGGGATAATAGTGAAATTTCTAGAAATATAAGTCTTTATTTTGCTTTAAGAAGAAATAAATACACGTGTGTATTCATTTTAGTTGTACCATTTAGACATTTTAAAATGTTTATTTATTACTTCATGTTACATCTCCATTACAGTACCCTCTTTCCACCCCTCCCAGTCCCGCCCTCCCATCCTCTACCCCTTATCCCTTCCATCCCACACCTCAAGAGTTGAGTGTCCCTACATATCAGTACCCTGCCCCAGTTCAGCAGTCATATTAGGGCCAAGAGCCTCCTCATACACTGGGGACCTACAAGGCAGCACCACTAGGGCAAAGTGTCTCTTTGACAGGTCACAAAGTCTAAGTTTCTGTTCCCTTTGGTGCATTGGTTGTACTATAGTTATCCTGTACTATATGGCTAAAATCCTATTATAAGTGAATAGATGCCATGTGCATACTTCTGAGTCTGGGAGTTCACTCAGAATGAGCTCCTCTAGTTCCATCCATTTGGCTACAAATTGCATGATTTCGTGTTTCTGATGGCTGAGTAGTATTCCATTGTGTAGATATACCACAGATTTTTTTTTTTTTTATCCATTCCTCTGTTGAGGGATGTCTGGGATGTTTCCAGTTTCTAGCTATTACAAAAAATAACACTCCTCCATTGCTGGTGGGAGTGTAAGCTTGTACAACCACTGTGGAAATCAGTCTGGCAATGTCTTAGAAAACTTGGAATAGCTCTACCTCAAGACCCAGCCATACCACTTCTGGGTATACATCCAAATGATTCCTCACCAAACCACAAGGACGTTTCCTCATCTATGTTCATAGCAGCCTTATTTGTAATAGAATTTTTTAAAAAGCACTACTATTAAAAATATGTGATAACAATGTGATACACTAGAAAATTCATATCCTAAGGAGTTCTAGTATCTCCCTTCTTGAGCCTAGAAGTCACAGGTTAACTCCTCCTGTGGCTTACCCTAGAGAGAATATGAGAAGTCATGTTACACTGCCAAATAGTAGCATTCTATGGTCTCTAAAAGCAACTCAATTACATCACTCTGGCTCCTATCCTACGCTATTACTGGTGATCTGTTTCCCAGTCTTATTTGAGGATCCTTTCCTGTGTGCCTCCATTTGCTGGAATCACCTTGATTCTTCAATAGAGTCAGTCAGTGGTTATAGTGCTGATTCTGCAAACAGCCACTTTCCCCATTAATTAGCAAGGAGTTCTATTCCCCTGGTTTTGACACAGGTTTATGACCCCATAAACCAAATAAGGAAAACGAGTATACCCCAAGCCACTGAAGTTTTCTTTTTCTTTTAAAACAGTAAATTCTGGTAAATGTTTATTCATCAAACCAATATTTTTCCCGTGTAAATGTTGTTTTGGTAATGAGAACTCAGTTGCACATCTTGGTGGCTGAGATTAAGCAGAAGGAAAATAAATCCCAAGTATTACAGTAAGTGCTCATTCATAACCAGAAAGGATTTAGAAAACACATTTATATTTTTTCTTATGTAGGTATTGCAGAGACTGGTCACAATTAGTAGACAGGGTGTCTACTTACATATATGTTCACAAAGAGATATTATTTTAGGCAATATGTATTTGTAACTTGGATCTGATTAATTTTCAGTCACAGCAGTCATTTTGAACAATACCACTGCTAAGTACATAGTCATCAATACAGAGTTGAATAGCTCATCTGACAGCTTTGCCTTAATGACTAAAGTGTCTCTTTTATAAATTCAATATGACCATTTATAAGATAATCAGTTATTTTGGTTATTGATCTGTAAATGCCATATCCAGGAAACCTCCAGGCTCTTCACATTATAACCCTGGCATACACTTAGTTAACCCTGCTTCTCTAAGTCACAGTTCCTCAGTCTGTTTTGGTTCATGCGAATACATTTACAAAACCAATTTTTAGTCCATTAAATGTCAAGATTGAAACTATAATTTGAAATGTTTTCTTTATGAATTTATTTCTTCTTCATTCTTCATTATAAAAAAACCTCAAATGTTCATAAATGAATTTAAGTTGAAAGCTTAGAGATAGAAATTCACAGTGATCTAGTTTAGCATGGATATTCAAGATTAACTCTAAACCAATAAATTGCATAAAAGATGCTTGGAAAAGTATATGGATTATTTTATGCCTACATAAAAATTATATATATATTATATACATAAGTTTGCATAAACACACACACACACACACACACACACACACACACACACACACACACA
>CAJQZJ010032679.1:901525-967039 GCA_907164525.1 Lophiomys imhausi
CCCTTCCCCCCCCCCCCCCCGCGTTCAAAATGCATCAGTGTAGGTCGCCGCCATCTTGGCCCGCCTTGACAGAATTCTTTATGACAAAGCTCTTTGTTTTCTTTCTACAGTTACTAGAGTCTTGGGAAATTATCTGTTCTAATGTCTGTTGATTTTTAACAGGGTAGGAGATAAAGATCTTGTTTCAGTTTTTCCATGTGGGTATCCTGGTTTCCTTGAGTAATTATTGGAAAATTTGTCTTTTTCTTGATAACTTTCAAGTGGCTGTAGATACGGGAGCTCAATGCTGCTTTATTTCTATGTCTCCTGTACATTCTATTTCATTGCTCTATATATATTTGCTTTTATGCTGACATCATGATTTTCACCTATGGCTCTGCAATATAATTAGAAAACTGGCATTATGGATCATCCAGCATTTCTCTTTTTACTCTTTTTCCCCCAATGTTCATTTATTTCTTCAAGTTACATTTCAATCACAGTCCCATCCCAGTTCCACCCTCCTACCTTCTTCCCCCTCATCCTCCTATTCCTCCTATCTGCTTTTTTAAAAGTAAGGTGTATCTTTTTCCCCCAACAGCTCCCCCTTTTAGTCCAATAAAAGGCTCTTTTTCTTATAATGATAAATACAATACAAAACAAGAAGAACAATTAAGCCACAATTATGAAAATTATAAGGTATAACATATATTCCAAATGTCCAGTCCATGCATATTTGCCAATTGATATTAATATTTTATTATCTATCTATCTCAATGAGTTTAAAGTTCTATAACTAACTCAGTTTCCATCCTAACTTGCATTATCGACTTAAAGACATCTTCTTAGACCTAGGCCTAGTTGTTAATTCCTAAACAACTTAAAAGTTAGCAGTGAGACTATGATGATCTAGTCTTCAACCATGTGAGAGACCTGAGAAGGATACATATATCTGAATAAACAGGCAGTATGGAGCTTCCAAAACTAAGAAATGACAGACAACTGGAGGCCAAGACAGTCCCCAATTTCTCTCAATACATTGGAGCATCTATTTTCATCCTTTTGGCCCAGTATCTCTGACAGAGATTAATTGTAAAGCAGGTATTATGAAGGATTGCCTACCCTGTTTTGGCAGAGCTAGGCTGTCAACTTACCTGCTTCCAAGTTTTGTCCTTTTTGGACAGCATTCTGACTACAGTTGAAGCAAGGGCTTTCTCTTGCCCTGAGACAAACTTGTCACTAATGCAGCCGTCTCCAAATGTAGATTCTCCATGTTCATTATCTACTTAGAGTAGAATGAGTGGTGCTGTCAGGAGCTGACACATCTCCATATCAAAAAATCTTGTTAAGAAAACACCTTTGAATGGCATATTCTACAGATCTCTTGAGGTTTTTGAAGACCACCTATCTATCTCCACATATTTGGATAAGCAAATGTTGCTTGTCTCTTAGCAACTTGATTTCTGATTAACTTAGAAAACATCTGTGATACACTATGCTAGTACATAACAAAATGACGAGTTTGAATGACTATTAGTTTGCATTTCTTAATTATCCTAAACAGTTTGTGACAGTTGCTATAAAAAGGACAAAATTCACATTGCATTATTAAGCATTACATAAGTACAATACCTTAAAAAGAGTTAACCTTAATTTTGTATCAATATAAAAAGATCTATAACAATGTATCCAAATATAATCTTAATTTTGTATCAATATACAAAGATATAAGAACATATTCAATAATCTAAGATGAAGTATTTGAGCAGGGAGTGTTAACTCATGCCTTTAATTTCAGCAGAGACAGACAGATCACTATAGAGTTAGTTGACTTCTAAATTCTAGAGTTACTATGAACAGGGTGGTGATGGTTCACACCTTTAATCCCAAAACTTCAGAGGCACACACCTTTACTCTCAAAACACTGGAGACAGAAACATACAGATCTCTGAGTCCAAAGCCAGCCTGACACAGAGCAAGCACCAAACAGAAAAAAACTTAGATCCAGAGGTGGTGGTTCACACCTTTAACCCCAACAATTAGGAAGCACACACCTTTGATCCCAACACTTGGGAGGCAGAGGCAGGCACATAGGATTTACAATGATTTTAGTTTAAAAGCCACTTGCAAAAAGCAAGCTGAAATTCAAAGTGAATTGTCCTTTGTGATTCCAAAATATATACACTTAAGATATGTTTAGTTCCAAAATATCAAAAGAATTTTTTTAATCTCAATTGAAAGATAATACTTTTTACATTGTCAATAACCCCAATTTGCTATAGGAAAGATATTACCTGCCAAAAAAGTACTCAAGATTTCTTTGACTCATATCTGCCTTTTGTTTCTATGCAAATTACCTAATTGTCTTATCTGTCTCTGTTAAGACTATTATTGCTATTTTGATGGAGACTGCATTAAATCTATAGCACTTTCAGTACCACGGCCATTTTAGAAACACTGATTTTACTTATCCATGGACACGAGAGTTCTTTTCATATTCTTGGTCTCCTTTATAAGTGTTTTATAGTTTCCATTGTAGTGACCTTTTACCTCTTTGGTTAGGCATTTTGATGAGCCTGTGAATATCTTTGTGGGTTTCTTGCAGGCAGCTAGTTGCTGAGTTTCCTGTTTCAGTTGGGTCACCCTCCCTGCATATTTAGTAAGGTAATTCAGATTGTTTACTTTCTGTGTTGTTATTGAAAGGTATATACCATTCCTGTTGTGTTTGTTCTGATTTATTTATAATAATCTATATTTATTTGTGTCTCCTTTTTTATTTTAGATGTCTGATGGTTTATAAAATTAATCATGGTTGATTTCTATTTTGTAATTCTCATTTTCTTGTGATGTGAATTACACTTTGCCATACTCCTGTAATTGTGTTTGTTTTAATTCCTCTTTGAACATAGGAATCCTTTAAATATATTCTATAATGATAATTTACAGGTTCTTACTTTCTTTAGTTTATGCTTGTTCTGAAAATCTTTTGTTTTCTTTAATTCTTTGAGTAACTACTGGATGTTGTAAACCAGAGTAGCAGTTATTTTCTTTCAGGGTTTAAAGCATGTTATCCCACCCCATTATACCCCAACTGCTAGAATTTCTACTGAGGAATGTGTTGTTGCTCTGATTGTCTTCTGACTGGCTTGTCTTTCTAAGAGGCATGAGGTTTTTCTTTTTGAGATTTCAGTAGTCTTTGTACTTTGGATAATTTATTATATTTCTTTTTTTATACTTTATTTTTTTATTTCTTCAAGTTACATCTCAGTCACAGCCCCTTCCCTACTCCCCCCTCCTGTCCCACCCTTCCACCCTCTTCCCCCCAACAGCTCCCCCTTTCAGTCCAACAAATGGTTCCTTGTCTTATAACAGTAAATACTATACAAAACAACAGAAATAAATACACCACAATTATGAGTTAAATGGCTTAGCATACATTCTCAATGTCCAGTCCATATGTATTTGGCCCCTGACTTTAACATTCTACTATCTAACCATCTCCATGAGCTTAAAGTTCTATATCTGACTCAGCTTTCATACTAACTTGCATCACAATTTTAAAAACATCTTCTTAGATCCAGAACACCCTCTTGATTCCTAAACAACTCAAAATTTAACTATGAGACTCTAGCTATCTATTCTTCAACCACCTCAGAGACCTGAGAGGGATAAATATATCTGATTATGTAGGAAGTACAGGGCCTGCATCTTCCAAAACTAAGAAATGACATATCAGTGGCTGCCTGGACAGTTCCCGTTTTCTCTCCATACATTACAGCATCAATCTTCAGCCTTTTTGTCCTGTTTCTCTGATAGACATTGATTGTAGAGCAGGAATTATGAAGGACTTACCTACCCTGTCTTGGCAGAGCTAGGCTGTTGACTTACCTGCTATCAAGTTTTGTCCTTTTTGGACAGCAGTCTGTCTACAGTTGAAGCAAGGGGTTTTTCATGCCAAGAGATAGGCTTGCCACTAATTCAACCATCTCACACTGGAGATTCTTCGATGCTCATCTTCTACTTGGAGTAGAATAGGGGGTGCTGTCAGGAGCTGATATGTCTCGATATCAAAAAAAATCTTAATTTAAGAAAACATCTTTGAATGCCATATTCTGCAGATCTCTTGGGGTTTTTGAAGATGCCCTATCTATCTCTTGTATTTAGATAAGCAAATGTTGCTTGTCTCTTAGCAACTTGATTTCTGAGTAGCTTAGAGAGTATCTGTGATAGACTGTCATGGTAGCTAACAAAATGACATGCTTGCATGACTAGGAGTTTGTATTTCTTAACTGCCCTAAATGTTTTAAGATGCTTGGTATCAAGAGGTCAGAGCTTCACATTTCATTTTTAAGCATTACTAGGTACAATACCTTTAAGAAGCGTTACCTTTAATTTTGTATCAATATACAAAGATCAATACCAATGTGGCCAAATATACTCTTAATTTTGTGTCAATATACAAAGATCAATGCCTATGTATCCCAATACAATCTTAATATTGCATCAATATACAAGTGTCAATACCATTGTGGCCAAATATAATCTTAATTTTGTATCAATATACAAAGATCAATACCGATGTAGTCCAATACAATCTTAATTTTGCACAATATACAATGGTCAATACCACTTTAGCCAAATATAATACTAATTTTGTATCAATATACAAAGGTATAAGGGCATATTCAAAAATCTGTCCCTTCTTCGTGGTCCTTCCCATACTATGTCTATGTCCCATTTTTCTCAAGTCTGTGCACTTGAGAGAAAGAAGGATACAGAAAAGAAAAAGAAGGAAGTCCCTGGGTCTAACCTCCAAAACACATTTAACAAGACCATTTAACAACTTGTAGTCTCTTCCCCTAAATAACAAAGTTTTCTGTTATCCATCAAATAACCAAAAGGGGGGGGGGAACACCCTCCCCACCCTCTGGGCATGGGACGTCGCTCTCTTAAAATGACTTCCTGCTCATTTGAGTCGTAGTAAACCCGTTTGGGGCCCAAACCAGAATGGAAAAATGGTTAAAATGCTTATACAATCCTTTTATGTTCAGTCCTTTTGTGCTCAGCTGTTTAGATGTCCTAAGAAGTTTGTAGGCAGAAGCTGATCTTCCAGGTTTTACTGAAGTTCTGGCTGGGGCAGTGTGTGGAGCTGAATGATCTTAGCAATTTTGAGTTGTTGTGGTTGTAGACTTTGATGGAAACAGCTATTGAGGGAGTCTGCAAGGCTCAATCATCTGGGCCACTCATCTTCTTTGGTGTCTGATCTGTTTTCTGTTGAGGTTTCCGTTGTCCAGTTGTCCCTGGATTCCTGAATGGATGCTTTAAATCTCCTGGAAAGATAAGAACAGAGCCCTGTCCTAATCCTAACTCTGGGACAATTACCTTTTTTTTGGGGGGGGGTCAGGTAATATTTCTCCTGAAGCAAATTCTGTGGCGAGGGACTGTTATGTAGGGATACTCTACCCCAGAGGAACAAGAGGGAAGGATGAGGGGGTAGAGGATGGGAGGGTGGGGCTGGGAAGGGGGGAAAGAGGACAATATGATGGAGATGTAACCTGAAGCAACAAATAAATAAATTTATTTATTAAGAAAAAGCAGGTAACAGGTTTAAAACACTGTAAATAAATTAAAGGTTACAGCCGTTCAACCTAGTTTTATAAACCTCCAAGAGTCAAAAAAAACTTAGAGCTAAGGTAAAATACATGAAATGTGTGGTGTTAGCCCATGCCTTTAACTTCAGCAGAGATGGGCAGAGCACTATAGAGTTAGTTCTTTTATAAATTCTAGAGTTACAAGGAACAGGGTGGAGATGTGCACACCCTTAATCCCATCATTCAAGAGAGTACACCCTTTATCCCAACACACTAGAGACAGAAACAGGCAGATCTCAGAGCTTAATGTCAGCCTGATACAAAACAAACTCTAAAGAGAGAAAAACTTCAATCCAGGAGTGGTGGAGCACATCTTTAATTCCTTTAGATGGGAACCACAGGTCTTTGATCCCAATAATTAGAATGCAGAGACAGACACATAGGATTTGGAAGGACTTAAGTTTAAAAGCTACTTACAAAAGGCCTACTCAATACAAACAAATTGTCCTTTGAAATCTCAAAATATATACTAAGGCTTGTTTAGCTCCAAAATAACAAAATAATTTCTTCTTTAATTCAGATTGAAAGATAATACTTTATATATTATATTTCTTATGGAGGGTCTTTTGGTTCATATCTATTTAAGGCTGACAATGGTGTCCTGATATCTATACCTTTCCATGATTCTGGAAGTTTTAGGCTGTTATTTCACTGAATACTTGTTTCTGTACATACACTACACGTCTCCATTGCCTGCACCAGTTATTTCTGATTATAATCTGTCTGTAATTCTAGATTTGTTTTTTCATTTGTGTCTCATAAGTCTTGTATTTATAGATTTAAGTTTAATTCCTTTTCAGAATCTCACTTTATTAATCTGTTCTATATTAAGCTGATTATTTATATCTATTTGAATTCTTAGATGATATTATTAATTCAATTTCTAATATTTTTGAGAAATTCATACATAAATATTGCATTTATGTCATTTTCATCTTTCTCTTCATCTCCTTCCATGTCTCTCCCAACTTTTAAGTTCATGACCTCATGACCACTTATTCTCAAATTATTGTTTTATGCACACAGAAATTCTCTCTCACACCTATTTATTGTTAATTTTTCATATATGTGCATATTCTCCCTCTCTCAATGGTCATTGATTAGCTGTAGTCCCTCATCTAGGTCATTGATCATATTTTTTTAAATGTTTTTAATTCTCTGCCTGTGATTCCATCCTCTTCACTATCTTCTTCAGTTTCTGCGGAGTTATAAACTTTTAGAGGAGTCATTTTGTCTTCCATTTTCAAATATAATGCATTGCATCATCAATATTTGCACATATTTTGAGTAAATTTCTGTTCTGCTCTTCTATGAGGACCTTTTCAGTAAATAACTACGTAGCTTCATTCTCAGTATCACTCAGAGAGAACACAAATCACAGTAACAACAACAACAACAAGTCAATAAGAAAAGACATGGAAATAGAGTTTGCCTTAGTTTCCTTTCTTGTTGCTATAATAAAATACCCAACAAAAACAGTTTAAGGGACATAAGTTTCATTTAGCTCACAATTCCACGTTACAGTCTATCACTGCTAGGCAGTCCAGGCAGCAAAAACTTGAAGCAACTAGTTACATCATATTTATATTAGGAACAAAAAGCAGTGAATTAATGCATTCATACTAATGCTCAGAAAGCAGTGAACTAATGCATGTATACTAATTTTCAGTTTATTTCTCTTCTCTTATGAAACCCAGGACTGGGAGTGGTACTATCCACAATGAGCAGTCCTTCTACCTTAAACAATGCTGTAAAGATAATCCCCCATAGATATATCCACAAACCAACTCAATCTAGACAAGCTTTCATTGAGACTCCTTCCACAAACAGTTCTATATTTTCTCACATTGACAGTAAAAACTCAACGTAATAGAGTCTAAACCAGTTAAAAACAACATGTCAACAATAATAAAAGGGAGTTTTAAGTGTAATAAACTAAAAACTTAAGAATTAATAAAGGTAATAATTAACAGTAAAATAGCAAAAAGGGATGAGAAAATAGAGAAGCAAAAAAAAAAAAAAGAACAGGGAAAAATAAAAACATGAGAAAAAGCAAAAAGAAAATGACAAAAATCCCTAACCAAATAATACAGAAAACAGACAATTAAGATTGTACAAATGAAAAAAATAAACACTAAATTAACAAATAAAAATTCCAAATAGCCTAAGTTCTTAGACTAATGAAGCTTTCTTCTTGGTCTTGTAATATAAGAAATCATTTTTAGCATGAGACGGGCAGTGAATAATAGAGGCTTATGGGAGTTTCTTTTAACTCCCACCTAACAGGTTGGTACTATAAGTGGGCCAATCCTTTTTCTGTGCTTCTCACAGCACAGATTAAGATTATAGGCTCTGTATTCACTTAAAGTCTTTAAAAAAAAAAGTACCTGAAACTTCAGAAGTTTGTTGACTTAGTAGATGACGCTTGATTCAAAGTCTAGGTCTGTGTACCAAAAGTTATTTCTAAGCCACACCATATTCTCAAGTGCCTCAGAGGGCAAGGGAAGCAAGCATGTCACTGAATCCCATGCAGGAGGAAGAAAGTTATAGAAACTGAAAGGTCTGCCTTGTATTCACTATGCTCAGACCTGGCCATCACAGGGGGAGGCCACTGTCTTTCACAACCCTTTAACTTCTATATTGCTCTAACTTCTCAGAAGATTTATAACTTGCTATCTCCTTCTCGGTGTCTCTCATGGACGTATTCTACCTATCCACTAAAGCATGGCACCCCTTGAGACTCTGAATTATGTATACTTCCTTTTCTGATCCCAGAGCAGTTTAGTCCCTAACAGTGGCAAATGGTTCAATAGATTTCTTTACAGCTAGCATCCCTGATGGAAAGTCAGTCTCATACCAAATGACCACAGTGAATAAGCATTCTCACTAACCATGGGAATCTCCTGAGGCTGGGATAGCCAGTCTGCACTGAAGCTGCCTGCATTCCTCAGTTTAGCACTAACTTGTTGGGTTCTATCCCTCTTTGCTTCCTACATTCTTGCAAGGGCCAGAACTCAAGTTGCAAACTACTTTGTACATATTTCTGAGTTGTCTTTCTTCTTCTCCATGCTCTCTATCTTCCTTTCAACTTTTCTTTTCTGAATCCCAGCATCTCTCCCTCACCTTTCTCCAAATGTTGTTACTCCTTTGTCTTCCTGGTTCTTCTCATTCATGGAGACCTGCAAAGGATTCTTTTGTTCTGCAAGCTATCCTGGAGATTCTTCTGTCTTGTTTTGACTTACTCCTTTCAGAGAGACTAGGGGGACTTTTTGCTTAAGACCTAGAAAGCCCTGTCTACTTCATAGTCATAGTCATGAGCTCTACCTTTAATGCATCTTTCTTTTCCCACAATTTACTGTAAGCAGAAAGAAGCTTTAGTACTCTGCCAAACTCTACATGGCTAAACACTGAGTTCACAGGTTTATTGTCATTTTTAGTTATTATCACTTTTTATTTTCCTTAGGAACAGTTTCCCTGAAAATTTTACACTGTATGTAGAACAAAGATTGTTTTCACTCTTGTCCAACACTATTTTCTTTTCTTGCCATGAAGCACTTATCAGCAGTGCCTTTGATGCCCATGAAACTTTAAGGCTTGGTGTGCCTTTAAGTTTTTTCTAACACTTTCTTCAAGACTTTTCCAGTTCCCCTTCATCCATCTCTTTTCCTTGAAGATTTTGGGATGGCAGTATTTATCTTCTCATAAAAGAAAATCTCTTCCAGGTACTACCCCTGTATAACAGCTTATTGCTAAGTTAGTGGAAGAAAACAAAGTTGTGATTGTGGCCTACTTTCTCTATCAGGACTCAGACCAGGTAAAGCAGCTCCTTTCTACTTATCAGGACTTAGATCTATGGCAGCTCAACCACACATTTATCAGATAGAGACTGAAAGAGCCAAGGAATGGGATAGCTGAGCTCTTTGATCAGATTCCTTTGATTTTAAGCACTGTTTTCACATGAACTCTCTAGCATTTTGTCATATAGGAAACCAGACTGCTCAGACATTATGTCAAGGATCCTGAAGTGTATATTCTGAGATCCAGGCAAAAGATGTGTGTGTCTAAAACCTACACTTATGTCATATTTAAATCATTACAAGTAAGTCACTGGGGCTGAGCCACATTCTCAGAAAAGAGAACTAAACTCCACACCTTTGTAGCAGAAATGCTGAGACATATTGAAGGCTATCAAATATGTGTGAAATGCCGGATAGAAAGAAGAAGAGAGGGGGAGGACTGGAACAGTTATAGGACACAGCTTAGAAAGCTCTTTTCAATATTGACTGCTATGCAGTGGCTGCATTTATCATGGACTTTAAGAACTGGGGCGGAGGACTGTTATGTAGGGACACTCCACTCCAGAGGAGTGGGATGGAAGGGTTAGAGGGTAGAAGGTGGGAGGGCGGGACTAGGAGGGGTGGAAAGAGGACACTATGATAGAGATGTAACCTGAAGCAATAAATAAATAATTTTTTTAAAGTGGGGCATCCCGGTATATGGCAGTCCAATTATATTTGTATGCATGTAACAATTCCATAATAAACAGTTAACATCATGCAAACCAAAAAAAAAAAAAAAAAAAAAAAAACAACGTAATGAGAGCATAGTGAGGAACGCTAATGGTGTTAGGCAATACCTCTCATTCCTTAGTTCTCAATGTCTCTTATACCTTAGGTCTCATTCCCCAGAACTTGGCCTGTTTTCCTTTCTCTTGTACTCTCAGTCACCTACTGATTCATAGATCAAGCCTGATCTATAACAGGAGGTATTTCAACTTTGTAATCTCACCCTCTAACTCTCTCATTGTTTATTTCTTCAGTTATGGACTGATAGGTGGGAATCTCTGAACTCTACCTTGAGGCCCCATTCTTATATAGATGGGTTACTGGCTTTATTTCCTTTTCTCCCTCATTATCTTATCTGGCAGTTTGAAGAACATCAAATTAAACTTGTCAGAAGGTAACAACTCTAATGCAATGCATGGGAGGAAAGATGGTTACTGCTTATGGAGTGAGATTGATTTTCTTGGCAGTCTGAATGATAAATCCCTTATCTCAGTATAGGAAACACAGAAGAGAATCTTCCATCTTGCATAAGCTTGTTGTGTAAGGTAAAAATTTTGAGAATATACACTAGATTAAGAACATTGTAGGCCACGAAGAAAGCTGATAGAAAATTGGTAGACACATGAACTAGAGCCATGCATGTGCTATTTCATGTAGATCCATAGTCTATTAAACATTGAACTACATAATCATTTCTAGATTCAGTTGTATCACCAATGCTTTACCATCTTGACTTTCAATAATTGTTTATTAAACTAGAAAAAGCACCTGAATTGTTGAATGCATAAGCATTGTTTAGAGAAACAGAAAATGGGATCTCTGTAAGAAAATAGAATAACAGACAACTCTAACCCCAAATCTAAAATTAACTCTAGGTGTAACTGGCCCCTAGTAAGTTCTTAGGGTTGTTTACTCAGCTTCAGAAAATCAACAGCAGCATGGCATTGGACAAGACTACTCTTTCTCTGAGAAAGTAGGCAAAGACTACTTCTTGATGAAACATAGTCTTTCTCTTTTGCTTCTCACTTTTCTCAAAAGTTAGTCTCATCTGGGAGACTCAGATTTGCCTCATATGGGAGGAACAACATGTAGGGAAGCAAAGCTCTGGACCATCACTGCCTGAGACCTCTTCTGTCACAACACATGAATAAGTTGCGGTCATTTTCCCTGCCACTTGCATGTCATTCTCTATTCTACGGTTCACAGTTCATGAACATCAAAAAAAAAAAAAAAAAGCAATGATTCTTAGGCAAACAGAGAGTCTTGAACTATTTTCTCAGCTTAGGCAAATTTTAATAATTATAACACTTTTGATATGTTTTACTTCTCCATAATACACAACTAGAATCCAGTTCTCAGCCTTCCTTGTTGTTAGTTACATTAGTGTGACTAGGTCAAGTCAATTGTGTGGGAAATAAATAAAACCCTCTCACCTTCATATTATCTGAAGCAATGATCTTGGAACTAGGGCTTGAAGATAGCAAATGACAAGAGAAGGTGACAGCTCCTGTATTGTTGCCCAGATTACAGATGTTTAAATGATCACAGTTCCTATCTTACATATTTATGATACATAAACTTACTTTGTGTGGTGCCTCTGAGATTTCTAGTATATTTTCTTGTTCAGTTCCTATAACCTTAATGAATAAGGAAGGTGTTCTTATAGGAAGGCAAGGAGGTGGAAGACCTATACAGAGAAAGGCACAAAGGAATATATATAGAAATATTTTGAGAAAATACAATAACAATATTTACTCAAGATATTAATAACCTTTCATCTATAAATAAGAAACACTCAGTTTAAATACTTCACCAGAAAAGGGAAATCCAGACCTACATGATTTTATTGAATAATTATATTTATATTTGAAACAGAAATAGAAGATTTATTTGGTTCTCTCAAAAGCTACAGAACAATAATTTTCCAAGTAATTTTGAGAGGTAATATACTGATAACAAAACATGAGAAAATCCATATAGAGAAAGAATGTCAAAGATGAAACTCTATCTAAACAAAGTTCTTGCCAAGATCCTCAACCAAGTGTTAGTAAAATACATTCAACAACATAGGAATCACTAAATATCAGTTTGATTCAACATTTTAAAATCAATATAATTCATCAAAGCAATAAGATAATGGGAAAATAATAGAGACTAATGAACAAAGTAATATTGATCAGTAAAATTCATAAGTAAAATTACATGCATATTGTCAATTGATTTTTAACAAAATTTTCAAAGGATTCAACATTGAAGTCTTATCTTTTTAACAACACTGGAAACAAATATTCATATAAGAATAAATTAACTTTAATATCAACCTTATAACATATGAATATTATTTTAAAACAAATTAGAATCTATCTATAAAAGTAAAAGCCATGTTTCGTGAATAAACATAAAATCTTTGCTTTGAGGGTGGGAAATACCTCTTATGGAGAAAGAAAAGGGAGGGAAAAGAGGATGGAGAGAAGGGAAGTGTGAAGGGAAGGAAAGGGTTGCAGAGGGAGAAGAGAAAAGAGGAAAGAAAAAGAGAAAAACATGGAGTGAAAGGAAGGAAGAAGGGAGGGAGGGAGAGAGGAAGGGAGGGAAGGAAGGAGGGAGGGAGGGAAGGAGGGAGGGAGAGAGAGAGGGAGGGAGAGAGAGAGGGAGGGAGGGAGGGAGAGTGAGAGGGAGGGAGGGAGGGAAGGAGGGAGGGAGAGCCCAAAGGAAAGAAGAAAGCAGCACTAACTGCCAAGTATGTCACAGGCCAGGTTATGAAAACAATAGCTCCTGACATTAGAGAGTCATGGCTGCTTGAAGAACGCCCCCCATAGGCACATACATTTGAAAGCTTTGCTCATAGTTGGTGTAACTGTCTGAATGAGGTTGGGTGGTGCAGCCTTGTTAGAGGAGATGTGTCACTAGGGGTGGAATTGAGGTTTCAAAAGTCCATGCAATTCCCTGTTAGTTCTCTGCATCATGCTTGTGAATTAGATGTAATGTCTCAGCTAATGCTCTTATACTATACCTTGCCCCTGCCTGTCTGCACTGAACCTTCTCTGAACCCTGGTAGTCACAGACTCACACTCAGAAACTGTTAAGTCCCAATAAACTCGTTCCTTTATGAGTTGCCTTTGTCACGGTGCCTCTTCATTCCAACAGAAAGTAGCTAAGAGCCCATCTGTTTCTGGAGAATTTTAAAAAATAATAGCAGTGTCTAAATTTATTACAGTGTTTTTTAACCATAACAATTGCATAATAATAATAGATAAACAGTGACATACTCCTTGTGTTAGGATTTCATCACTGAAACTAACACCTGAGCAAATCATTTTAAATAAGGGGTGGGGAAGGACATGCTAGCTCCGAGTGTCAGAAGTTTTGGTCTATCATGGTAAAAAGAGATTTGAAGGAGCAGGACAGCTCTCACATCATGGCAGCCAGGGCATGAGAGTGAGTCTGAGAAGTCAATCTTTCTCTTTATTTTCCTCTCATTCTAAGCAGGCTCTCAGTCTATAGGGTGGGTCTTCTCCTCCTTGTTACTCCTTCAGACATGCCTTCATAGACGCATCCACAAGTGTGCAGTGCAGATCTACTAGACACTTCTCCAACCCCATCAAGTTGACAATTGATATTGAAAATCTTAAGTACACTCCATGTCAACTTAATGTGCAAATGCATCTTAAAACAAAATATTCAATGCTTGTGCCCCAAGACGCTCGTGCCCACTTCATAACGCAGACAGACCACATTTATTTTATCTCCGAGGGTTCTCATACCTTTTAACAGTCTTAATATTTTCAAATATTCAAATAGGGAGTTCCTTCAAGATTCAAAACAAATCTTTTGCTGTGAGAGTCTATAAAACCAGACAGAAATTTATACAGAGTAAAAACTGCCATTACAAAAAAAAAAAAAGAATAGTAATAATACTAAGAAAGGATAGGCCTAAAGGAAGGTTGAAACCCTGGAGACCAAACGTTAAATCCTATATCTCCACATACATGTAGTGACATGCAGCATACTTCAACAGACATGGAAGCCTTATCCCTAGAACTTGCCACTTGCAGCTCTTGGGGCCTTTCTCTATAATTCTTCAGCAAATGTGCCATTTTCCTGATATGTCTGGGGCTTCCACTGTAACCTCCACTTGACCCTCACAGCTGCACCCACCATCCTATTCAGAAGTAGCTGTAAGGCTCCTAACATAACCCACGGTCTTTGGTCCAGGCCTTCTTTTGACATCTGAGTAGATGCTTTCAATACCCTCTGACTCCCAAGTTTGCACACCTGCACAACCCATACCAAGTAGAAGATATCAAAGTCGGTTGCCAGTTCAGTCCGAATTCTGGCTCCTTGGGACCATGGATTCCTTGAGACCATTGACCTCTCTGTGTCTAGATAGCAGATCATCAGTAGCACTTCCCGTACTGTCTGTGCAAGCTAGGAGCAGTGGAAGTTCTTCTCCCAGTTCTCCATCACTTATCTAAAATACTCAGTGAGTGCTCTACATGCTCATTTCAGGCGTGAACTGGTTTATTTCAGAGCTAATGAAGTAGGTAAAAAGCTCAGAGGGCTTCAGTAGTGAGCATTCCCTGGAACTGCATAGCTCATGTCTACACAAGCACTTTGAAACAAAGAATGATAGGTTAAAAAATGACTGCCATATCAGGAGACACCCAGAGTTAATTCAGCCCTCTCATTCCATGGGAACATTTGGAATTGCATAGGTGAGGAAAATTTAAAACAGTGAGACAGAATGAATTGCCAGGTGCCATAATTTTCCTTTTAAGTGAAAATACAAATTTAGAAGAGTTTCTGCATTTGACCATCTCAAAATTAAATTTTTCTCAAGTTTTTTTTAATTAGAGAAATCAATGAATCAAAAGAAATGAGAATGTGATCATAAATTTATATTATATTGATATTATGATAAGTGGCTACATGTACTGGCATCTAGACAGCTATTGAATCAAACCAGAGCTAAGAGAAGGGAAATATCTCATGTGACAGCACTTAGAACAGGACCTGGCAGATCTCTCCTGTCTTTGATAGGCAGATCCTGGGCATGTTTGCATAGGTCCTCAGATGTCTCCAGGGGAACTGATCTCCAATTATGACATGCCAACAAGTTGAACAAGCACCTTTGACAATACACCATCATTACTCCTTACTGTTCTCCTCCTAAACCTTCACATCCCAAAATACATAAATTAAATAACAGCTTTTGACTCATACTTCATTTATAAGAGACTAAAGTATATAACATATGTATGTTTTATATATCTTCTTTGTTTTAAAGGTCCTGAATCCAGCTGGTAATGTGCTTCTGCAATTTCTATTTGTCTTATTTGAAATGCACCACTTTCTTTGCCTCCCTTGCCAGTCACACATCAATCTGAGTTAAGTGACTGGCTGTTATATATTCTCATGCATACCGTGAAAACAAATTGCATGTGTTATCTTATAATTAAAGATTATCTTATGGTCCCATTTTCCTGTCCAACTCTATTGCACATATTCTTCTAATGAAGATAGTTATCTAGTTTTTAAAAATCTATTTTCTCCTCTCCCTGCAATCTAAAATTTCAAATATTCTTTAAAATATTGCCACTTCCATGTCATTCTTTTAATCACATGTTGCCTGTTCCACAAATGTGCACAACTATTTAGTATATAATAAATACTAAATAACATGTAGCATAGTTTGTTTTTCTAGAATGCATAAATGGCTTCACAAACAGGTAATGGATTTTCTGAGAAGCAAAGAATGAAGTATGTGATGGCAAAGCTAATCTATACAGCAGGATCTGTTTATGCAGGGTACAAAGACAAGGAAAAGACAGACATGTTCAGAGAATTTCTATTCTGTTGTTAAGCTCTGAGAGAGGTTAGAGAAGTAATTTTAAAATCTACTGCAACCCATGCAAAAAAATTTATTCAGTGCTGCAATCTTTACCAGTAAATTTATATTTTAAAATTCAACCTCATACAATGTTGGCTAGAAATGGGAAAAATAGGGATAATTGGAGGAAATCAAACATATTAGCAAGCTTGCACTAGTCCAGAATGTTAAGCTGAACTAGAAACTTGCTGTTTCTGCTAGGCTGACTATCTAGGGCTATCCTGGGAATTTCTGAAGGCATACACAGTCATGTCTGATTATTTGACATGAGTTCTGGAGATTCAAACCAGGATCTGTATGCCTGCATAGCATGCTCTCCTACTCACTACTCATCTTCCTAGGCACAATATACAAACATTTTAGCAGCTGGCAAGATGACTGGGTGTTTCAATGTGCTTTCTGCTCTTCAAGAAGGCCTGAGTTTGGATACCAGACCCCACGTTTGTTGATTCATAACCACTTTATTTTCAGCTCCAAAGGATCCTAAGCCCTATTCTGGCCTTCATGAACATAGCACCCATGTGTACACATACAGACACACAGACACACACACATAAACTAAAAGAGTAATAATAATAATCAATTAAAACTTTAAAAATACATATACTTTTGCTGCTGATATGATGAATTAGCAGATAAAAGAGCCTGCTGCCAAACCTGACGACCTACCTGCATTCAGCCCCTGGGACCCACACGGTAGAAGGAAAGAATGAACTCTATAAAGGTACCCTCTCACCTCCGCACACTATAGCATGTGTCCCCCAACAATACACAAAATACATGCCCAACTAATTAACTAAAATACAATTAAAAATTAAAGGACTATTTAATACACGTGCCATAAAATTAGATTTTGGAATTTAACTGAATAGTTAAAGAATTACTCAGTATTTATTTTTCTTCATTCTGCAGTAGCCTATCTTTCATTCCTCTGTATTGTTTCATGACAATGTCACTTAATTTTTCTTTGTATTGAAGCTCTTGTGTGTGTGTATTTTTTGTTGTTGTTGGCTTCTAAACTCAACTTGCATCTGTGTGTGAAGTTTCTACTTATCTCATGTAAAGAGAATCTGAGAATAAATATAATGTATGTTAATTACCTTGAAATTAAATTCCATTTATTTCTGAGGAAAACCTGCCATTTGACCTAAGAACTTCAGTGTTTATTTGGTCATTTATTTATTTGAAAACAAGTGCAGCTGACGTGCAACTCAGGACAAACTAATGCTCTCAATTTTGTGATCCACATAGTCTCTACGGAAATCTGAGGAAGACCTGTGAATTAACACATTCTACAAAAGTTTTGTGATGGTGATTACTTGGATTTGAACCCTCCAGAGGCAGATAGAAAAGAAGTCACTCCTGGGAAAGTAATTCAGGAACACTGGCAATCAGCAGGGGTTCAATGCCATCATCCATGCATTAATTTGTTACCGAAACTAACAAGCAATGAGTTCTACAACTTTGGGTCCGTTTTTGTTTCTAGTAACATTTCTCTGACTCACTCTTTCCTTGACTATATAACTGTACTTATGCTAACAACTGTTGCCAGCAATACTGAAAAACAAATAAGAAGAATATTTTAAAATGATGAACAGAGCCCAAGGAGCAATCAGCAATTGGCTGGAAAGTGAATGCTAAACTTTCATCATGTGAGACCAATTTAGTTAAGAATATTTAAAACTTTTAGATTATTGGTTCAGCATTTCATGTGAATTCATCATATTACTAAAACTTAATTTAATGGGTTTTGCATGTGATGTTTAAATTGGCATAGTAATTTTACAAAGCAAGATGATACTTCTGCACATATGTGATGATTTTACACTGTGAGGATACTCCCTCTATTCCTCATGTCTAGCTGATCTCCTCCTCCTGGTCACCCTTCATATCACAGTTCCCCTTTTACTCTGATGTTCTTCTCCCCCTGACAGAATCTATATATGAGAGAGAAAAAGGGATTCCTGTCTTTATGATCTCATATTTCAATAGCACAATGACCTCCAATCCCACCTTCCTTCCTCTAAATGACACAATTCCATTCTTCCTTAAGACTAAACAACATTCATATTTCATATATACCATATCTACTTTGTTCTTCTGGTAGGTACCAAGGCTGATTGTGTAACTTGGCTGCTGTGAATTGTAATAATGAACATGAGTGTGTAGCTAGCTCTCAGCAAGTTCAATTGATTTCAGTTATGACTTGAATTGGAAATGTCCCTCACATACTCCTGGTTTATACATGTGCTCCATAGGTCATTGTGCTGTTAGGGAGTGCTGTAGGAAACCTTTAGCAGATAGGGCATAGCTGACAGTTGGGTTACTAAATAACTTTGAAGGTATAGCTCAACCTCTGGTGCCAGCCCTGCTCTCTGCTTCCTGGTCCTCTGGGATCTAAAGAACCTCTGCCACATGTTCCTGATGCCATGAACTCTTTGACATCTTCCCTGTCACAATGGAGTGACACATTTTTTTTTCATTTTGCCATTATGATGCACATGTAACTGACACAATCCTTTGTATATTTGGAAGTAACGCAACTGACCCTTTGCAAGTTCTATTGTTAATTGTTTGAAGAACTTCTGTATTGGTTTCCTAAGTGCACAGACAGACCATATTCCACCCAGCAGTGCACATGGGCCCATATGTTTGTTTTTTGCATCCTCATCAACATTCACTGTTATCTGCCTTCTTGGTGATAGCTATTCTGACTGGATCAATATAAAATTTCAATTTAGATTAGAATTTACATGATATGTAAAGACAAATATAATCCTAAATAGTTAACTTTCAGTTATCTGTTTTCAAAGACAAAGATTTCTAAGAGCAATATAGGCACATTCAGTATCAACTGGTTTCACACCTTAGTATTAAGAAAATCCTAGTGTTTATAATTAGTTTAACCCCACAATAATTAGAATGGTGGGAGGGAGAAACAATTAACAATGTAAAACATCTCATATTTTAGATTCAAGACATAGAAATATGGAAATGTATGAAAGAGAGGAAGTTAATTCCAAAAATACTACAAAAGAAACATTAATGAAATGCCAAATGTTGCTTCTTTAGAAAATTAAGAACCATAAGACTCCCTGGCTCGACTCCTAAAACATCAGTGACCCAATGAGTGATCCAAACACAGAAAACTGGAGCAACTCCAAGACACAAGAGTTTCACTGGAGAGAAAACCCAGAGTCTTGACTTCTGCAAACCACTCCCCAAGTGCCAGCCCACAAGTCTACAAGCACAGCAGGGCACATGTAGTTTTGAGATGTTTAAATGAATCTACAGTTGGAAGTTTCCAGTCATTTGAAATACAAAAAAGAAGGAAGAAGAAGAGGAGGAGGAGGAGGGGGAGGGGGAGGAGGAGGAGGAGGAGGAGGAGGAGGAGGAGAAGAAGAAGAAGAAGAAGAAGAAGAAGAAGAAGAAATAAAAATGATAAAAAGGGAATGATTCGGATAAAAATCCAAGAAAAAAATAAAGTGTAAAAGAACAACAGCAGATCTGGAACTGTACTCAACATGGCATCTGAGCAGAAAATTAAGTTATCCAAGAACTTGCTGTGTGTGAAGTTCATGCAAAAGGTCCTGGACTCAGAAACCAAGAAGCAACTACAAGAGCAAGAAAAAGAAGATCAGCAACTTGCACTGGTACCAGGATTTGCAAGAGTTCAAGGAGAAGGAGTGTTTCATCATAGAAGAGCAGAGCTTCATCCTGTGTGAAGATCTTCTCTACAGAAGGATGTCATTCAGAGGATTAATCCTGAAGTAGAGAAGTTCATGCTTCAGACAAATTCTAAGAATAAAGCAGCAGAAGAGGAAGATGAGACAGTAGAAGCTGATACGTCAAATGAAGAATGGCAAATGGATGAAGATATGAGACTTTGGTGGGAACAATTGGAAAAAAGTTTGCCAAGAAGATGGACTGAGCCAATTGTGAAGAAGATGAAAATGGAAATATAAAACCCATTAAAACTAAGAAGATGTTCTTAAAGCCCAAGATTAAAGTGAATGCCTGAGATACATTGGATTTCTGCAAGCACATCATGGTTCACAGTCATTCTTGTGGCATCTGTAGGGGTTAATACTCTGTTTACCTTCAAAGAAATGCAGAATTTTGGAAATGTGCTGTCCTTGAGACATATATGTAATGGATGTTATACATCCTTTCTACAGCATTCTTCAGGGGCCTCAGATGTGTAGGCACAGGTCACTCCTTAGATTTTTGGCCTGATTTCGTGTGTATAGATACACAGACAGGACACATACATGCAGCTCTCCATTTATTCTGCTGGAATGACTGTTGTAGACTAACTATTGCCTTTGCTTAAAATGTCCTTATATTTATATTTTACTGTTTAAATCATGTCAAGCCAATTCATACATTTATTTTAGAATCAAATGTTTGAGAACTTTCCAGAAGTGATTTGCCAGGAACAGACATGCCTCTTTATCCTGAAGTGTTTGCCAATTGTCAGGTATTTCTCATCTATAATAGCATGGGGTTTGTTATTTAGGGCAGTCAGTTGTGTCCTTTTTCTAACATTCTGCAAATAAACAAATGTTTTCTTCTTTTAAAAAAAGAACAATAGCATTCAGGAAGCAGGGTAGCTGGAGCAATTGGCTCTAGGAGAATGATTTAGAATTTAGAATTACTGTATGGTGATACATATATATATATATATATATATATATATACATACATATAAATATATATTTATTATTATATGGTGACATATACATATAAATATATATTTATTATTGTATTATTGTATGGTTATTATATATATATATAAAACTGTCATTTATTTCTACCATTCTTTTTAAGTTATCTATGGCCTCTGTCCTCATTTGCTGTACTACAAGGCCATTGCCAATGCATCCAGTCCATGATGTACTCCTCCTATAAGAATCCCTTCAAAGTGATGAGAAAGGCATCTGTTTTTTATTGAAACAGGTACATTGATAACTCCTGATTGAATTTTTGGACAAAAATCTGATTTTTTGTTTTAAGACTTAAGATAATTGATATCTGATGGGGTGGTGTTAAGCATTCTAAATGTTGATTGGTCCTGTTTGTTGTCTGTTACTTAATTGACTCTGATTGGTTAAATAAATGCTGAGGCCTGGAGATTGCGCAAAGACAGAGATAGGTGGGAATAAGGTGCAGGGGGCTTTTAGAGATAGACAGAGAGCATCTTGGAAAAAAGAAGGCCGGAGAGAAGCCAGGAGCAGAAAAGGAGGACATGCCATGGGTTAGATTACAGAAGATCCTCCCATGTGGACTGCAACATCGGCTTAGCATGGATAATAACAGTCCAAAGGTACGTGTGTATATATATATATATAAACACGTACCTATATATATATATATATGTTCATATTTGGGTAATAGAATTAGGAGCTAGTTTAGATGGGCTAGGATTGTACAACTTAGGCCTAGGCTTGATAAAATCCACCCAGTGTCTGTATGTATTCATTTATAATGGCAGGTTAAGGATCAACACTGCCGACAAATTAAAGATAATATAAATACTGGTAAATAATTTAATTAGCCATTTTTTTACAGATATCCATAAACAGTTAACAAACAGACATTTTTAAACCATACAAAGGAATCATAATGAGTCTACAGAAAAATAACCATGCACTCAAACTCAGATTTTTTATTTTTAAAAATTTATTGTTTTTATTTTATGTATATTGGCATTTGCCTTCATTCATGTCTGTGCTCCATGTGAATATAGTATCTATGAAGGACAAAAGAGAACATCAGAGTCCTTGGAACTGGAGTTACAGACCTTTGTGAGCTGGAAATCATTGTGGGTTCTGGGAATCAAATCTAGGTCTTCTCAAAGATTTGCCAGTTTTCCTAATGACTGAGATACTCCTCAAAATAAAATGTGTGAATAAAAGGTTATTTTAATTTGCATTTGACAGATTAAAACAAATATAAGCATCTAAGTCTTTCAGAATGATAGCACTTTGTGGAAAGAGAGAACATGCTGTGGTGGCAATGATTTTTTTGGGGGGGGACACCTGTTATTGGCTGAAGAATGATGCTTAAGTTCGTTGTCATTAACAGTAGAAATATTCTGTCCTTGGAAACTCACCAATTGGAGAAAAGAAAATAGCAATTGCTAGATATCATAATAATCTGAACAAAGCTTAATTCATTAAACAAGTAAATAATGGTTTTCTTTTACATTGTTACTTTGCTCACAGAAAGAAAATTTTCTGGTATGGTCATAACATACCAGATTCCATGATGATGATGGATAAGAAAACTTTGGTTTGTGTTCTAAAAATTAAGGGCCATAGTTTTGGTTATTTTCAAAGCTAGCTTATCTAAGACATTCTTTTACCATATAAAAATGAATTTATAAATCTTTGATTTTCAAGTTTGGTAAATTGAGTCTAGATACATCTAATTAATATCAACTAAATCTAGTACTTCTTGAGTCAATAATATTCAATCAGTTTGTGATATCTAGCCACTGCTATTTTTTTCCTCCTTAAAAGGCCTATTTGTACAGAAATACTGTACTGTGGTTTTATCTGTTATTTGGAGGAGATTTTCTGATATAAGAGGACCTTCAAACATCTTCAATTAAGAGAGTTCATCACGTATTTGTACTGTGAACCTGAATTTTCATCTCCCTCTGCAATGGCGTCAAGTCATTTTAAGGTCGTGGATCATCTTGTGATCGTATCTCATATATTTTCATCCCAAGAATATGTGCTCCCTATTCACTGCTCATATTAGCTCTTCCCTTTGAATTTTATTATAATAGACACATTGGGGTTGGCTTGTGCTCACTCTATCCTTTCTTGTTAAGAACTCTTGTCATCCTGGTCCAGCAGCTTTGTATATGATTCCAATGTTGCTTTTCACAGAGGTAACTTTTAACCTATGATCCTCATTATGGAGAGGATGAACACAAATGACAGCATGGAATGGCTGTTTTTTGAGCTGTGCTCTTATTGACCTATTTACCAATTATAGCTTTCCCATTTTAACATCCCACATCATGGATATTCATAAAGGACAGTAAGTAAACCCTCTGAGAGTACTTATTAGCAAGATGTGGAGGTAATACTATTTTCTGTACAATTTACTTAAAAGGATTAAGGACACAGAAATAAATATGTGAGTTTGAAGGTCTGATAAATCCATAACCATTTCAATAGTGCTCTGGGGGATTTGAAACAGTGTATTTAATAGGATTATTAATATTGTATAATTAAGTTATTGCTATCAAATGTACACACTGTACCTGGGTTTGGTGGCACATACCATATTCTGGAACACAGGACACCAAAGTAGAGGAATTCCAAGCTTGAGTTCAGTCTGGATTGCATTGTTATCTAGGATAGCAATGCTTCCATAGCAAGACCACATCTCAAAAAATAAAGAAGGAAAATAAAAATAATATAGGGTGAAGATGAGTTCATTATTTTTCTAAATTGTTGAATATGACTCCAAAATATCAGGACCATTTTCTCCTGTCTTTGAAGGTGACAGTTTTGCATCATGAGTGAGAAGGAAATCACTCCATAGTGTAGCATATTTGTCATTTCCAATATAAGAAGTACAATTGTGTACATGTCTAACAAAATGGATTAAATGCACTTTCTATAATTAAGTTCAGAGAAGCCAACCAGGTTACACACACACATACACACACACACACACACACACACACACACACACACACACACACAAGAATTAAATACCAAATCCTACGATTTTTAAAATTTAAAACTGTAGTCATGAGAACCTGTTTTAACTTATTATCTCTGCTTAGAAATTACCAATGGTATATGAAATTCAGCCTGAGTTTATTAATACACTGAAAATATTTTGATTAATATAAATATTCACTTTCATTCTTGCAGTAATGTGCGGATATTGAACAGGACTAATGCCACATATAGTAGAGAGCCAAAGTGTGTAAATAATAAAGAAACATGGACAATTCATTATTTCAATTATAAATTTATAAAAATTTCTAAGAAACAAAAGCTTACTTTATAAATCTACTGACTAAATTATTAATAGTCTCAGGCAAGAGAATTTACCACCAGCAGGAAAAATAAACCTTTTATCTTTGCCTACAAAATGTGGTAATCACTGGAAAAGTGGGTCACTGAGGCAAACAACCAGGTCAGTGCAAATAATCTGAACTGACAGGAGATACCAGAAATCCGTACACTGAGGATTTGGGGTTTGAGTGTTTTGTGACTCTGACATTTGTTTTTGAAAGACAGATGAGAATTCATAAGATTATGCAAAATAATAGCATAAATTAAAATATTTTAAAGAATTTGTAACATAGAAGTCCTTTGCTGGATAATACTGAATAGCTACGTAAATTTTAGACATTATAATTTTATATTTATCACACTGGTTTCTAAATCAGAAATCGTCCCAAACTGGCTCATACTGATCCAATTATTTGTGTATTCAAACATAACTGGCATAAATGATTCAGGATGATGACCATTAAAATGATGATGCGATTTTAAACGCTATGCTATGGCTCAGTTCACTAGCATCGTCTCGCTGAGGTAAAGCGCACATATCCAGTCCTGAAAGTGTGCCCCATGCAAAATACAATATTATAGGTTAATTTAAGGAGGAAAACAGAATAGACTCCCCTACCCCACCGAACAAACACAAATGGTGTCTTGATATTTAAAAATTTCTGCATGGATTGAATCTTTCCATGTCATTGCCTTTACAAATGTAACACACTGATGCAAGGCTAGAATTGCAGAGCAGAGCGAGAATGGATTTTCCGACAGGACCCAGTCTTTAAATCTTGTATTAACTGAGATGACTTCTAATCCAACTCTTTGAGTTCTCAAATGAAACACACTCCAGGTTTCAAGTTGACGGTAAATGTCTTTGCCCCCAATTGAAGATTCTGTGTCGACATGCTATCTGCAAGGAAGTACGGGGCTCTGAAGTGTATTTTATATCAGTTAATAAAGGCACTTCCCACCCTGGTGATCCACGCAGACAGAACACAGAGAGGCAGAGAATCATGAGATGCCCTAGAGCTAGATGCTAATTAGGGCACGGGAAAGATTTTTTTTTTTCAGATCTATCTGCATAACACTCTTGTCTCCTCTAAAATAGGCTCCAGAGCCTCTGCTGTTAGTCTTGCAATGCTTAGAGCCCTTTCTGAGAAAGCACCCTTACTTCTCAGGAGGAATGTAGCCCATGTTGTTTTCTCCTCATCTATTTTTAGGAACCAAAGCAGCAGGGTATGTCAGAAGGGCTGCTGCATGAATTATGTATTTGTCCTTTCCCAGTGGACGACATTCTCTTTACTTTATGAAGCTTTGAAATCCTAAAATGGTAAGTTTTGGGTTGAACTTTTTAAAGTCTTCCAGCCAACATGCTTCCTCCCAGTTGCAATGCCTCAAATTGTCCCTTGTGCCTGAGAAGTCAATTTCAGATCCGTTCTCCATAAAGTGTTCTAAATATTTTCATATTTAAATAAAATGTGTCCATCACTTCCATAGCTTTTAATAGTAGTTCAAAATTTTTAATTATTATCTCCATTTTTCACCTCCCTTAAAGGTTGTAAAGTTCCCAAGTACTTATTTTTAGGGGGTTAAATTATTCTGAATGATTCATATTTTGTACTTGGTTTATTGCTTTACCAGAAAAATGATACCAAACTCTGAAATTACTTAAAATAAAGAGGAAATGAAGTGAACATATCCTGGGACTTTCACTAGTTAACTCTTGTACCTAGAAAAGTATAAGCCCTAAACGTGCAAAATTCCCACAGGAAGCTTTGTTTATTAAAAAGTATTTCCATTAATGCCTATGATTAAAACTCCTGAAATAAGAGAGGCTCTTTTACTGGACCTGAGCTGAACAGTCATAATAAAAACAACGGTTCCCTCCTCCTCCTCACAAAAATGTTGCCCTTAGGCTTGAACATAAGCATTTCTGACTGAAAACTCTCCTTCTGCCTCTCTGCAGCCTTGGTCTTTATCTAACTCCATCATCTCAGACACCAAAGACTCCCTCTCACGATGGCTGTTGCTGTTTATCATGCATGACCTTCTGTACTTTACCTGCTCTTTTCATCGCCTGTGGAAAAGCAAGTGAGAGGGGACTCCAATTTAAACCAGCTAATATTTAGTGCCTCATAGGAGGAGGTCAAAAAGGTGAAACTCCTGGTGCATAGAGCCCTCCTTAACGTTAGAAGTCCTCATTAGACTTACATAATGTACCCAATATTGCATACTAAACTATAGCTTTTCAACTATGAGTCCAACACCTCAAAATTATAGAAAGCCAGTTTGACTATGTGACAAACAATAAACAAAAGCTACTCTTTCTAGACAAACATTGCTTGTTTTATTTTATTTTATTTATTACCCTGTGTGTTTATGTGATATGTGTACGTGATTGTGTGGTAGAGTGTGTGTGCCATGGCACACATCTGGAGATCACAGGGCAACCTCCATTGTTGGTTCTCTCTTTATGCCTTATTTGAGGGAGGATCTCTCTGTGTTTGTAGCTGTTTTGTACTTGACTTTGTGGCCCTGGGTTTCCAGGATTCCCCTCTCTCTGATGCTCCTCTCCTTGGAGAAGGGCAGGATTACAGATCCTTGTGACCTTTTACAAGGGCTCTGGGGATTCAAACTCTGGTCCTCCACTTGTACAGCAAGCACTTTACCCACTGAGCCATCTCCCCAACTCTACATGCTTTATTTTACATGTAGAATCAAAATAGAGAAAGTGACATGAAAATAGAAGATGGAAGAGGAACAAAATGGGAGAAGGACAAGTGGGCAATGAGGGGTGAATGTGATCAAATCTCATAATATACATGTGTGAAAATATCATAATGAAACATCAATTTGTATAATTACTTCATTCCAATAAATTTTCAAACATTAGAATTTTATAATTTCTAGTTTTATTAAAATGTAACCAAATATTTGTTAAATGTAAGTATAAATGAGTGATGTGAATGGACCAGAAAACTTAGAGAATTTACAAAGTGAATTGCAGCACTTCTGTAATATTCATAATTTTGAAATATGTATTATGATAATAAAGTTCTCATTTATATGTATTTAACTATTTTAGAAATTAGTCAGTGGGTGTGCAGAGATGGTTTTGTCGTTAAGAGCATTTACTGCTCTTGCAGAGAATCTAGTTCAGTTCCCTGAACTCATTTGAAGTAACTCACTACCTCTTGTCACTCCAGTCCCAGGTCCAACATCTTCTGGCCTCTATGGGCACTTACACACACATGGTGCACATAAGCTTCTGTAGACACACAAAATAAATATATACACACAAAATAAAGGTAATGAATAAATCTTTAAAAGACAGAAATTATCTGTGCTATAGCTCTATCTGTGTGTTTACATATATGCTTGGAACTTTAAAAATTACTATAACTATGTCAATTATGCATAATAATCATTTGATTGTGACATTTTTATAAATGCATATTATGTATTTTTATCATATTCTCCCCATTCCCTTTTCTTTTTTTTCAGTATATATGACCAAATAAAGATTAAATATTTTATTTATTTTTTTTTTGTTTATTTATTGCTTCAAGTTACATCTCCATCACAGTGCCCTCTTTCCACCCCTCCCGGTTCCACTCTATCACCCTCTCCTCCCTCTCCCACCCTTCCCACTCCTCCAATGTGGAGTGTCCCTACATATCAGCCCCTCTCAGCTCAACAGTCAAATGTGGGCTAAGAGCTTCCTCTTGCACTGGGGGCTAACATGGTAGCACTCCTAGGGCAAATTGTTCCCTTAATAGGTAAGAAAGTCTATGTTCCTGATCCTTTTGGTGTATTGGTTGTAAGATTGTTATCCTGTACTATATGGCTAAAAATCAATTATAAGTGAATGGATGCCATGTGCATCTTTCTGAGTCTGGGTTAGCTCACCCAGAATGAGCTTGTCAAGTTCCTTCCATTTGGCTGCGAATTGCATGATTTCCTTGTTTCTGATAGCTGAGTAGCATTCCATTGTGTAAAGGTACCAAATTTTTTTTATCCATTCATCAGTTGAGGGACATCTGGGTTCTTTCCAGTTTCTAGCTATTACAAATAAGGCTGCTATGAACATAGATGAGGAAACGTCCTTGTGATTTGGTGAGAAGTCATTTGGGTGTATACCCGGAAGTGGTATGGCTGGGTCTTGAGGTAGGGCTATTCCCCTTTCTTATCTCCTTCCATTTCTTATGAATCTCTTTCCTCTTCTCAACTAGCCTCCCCTCACTTACATGGTTTATTTTATTCATGCATGTATTTATTTAACCATCCAGTAAGTTTAATTAAGGTTGATTATAGAAACATAAATTGCTTACAGGAACATAGGTACTAATCCAAATATTTGTTTAGTGGTATGTAACTCCTTTTCCATTCTTATTCTTTAATTTACTAAATAAAAGTAAATCCAAACAAGGAAAGCAGGTACATAATTACAGAAAAGTTTCATTTCTTAAAAAAGACAAAGAAGTCAGACAAAAGCATCTACCTTTTGATTATTAAATTTGATCCTGTGGTTTTCAGCTTGTTTCTAATCTGAGGTCACTCAGTCTGTTTTATCTTTCTCATTAAAATGGTAACTTAATTTGGTGCTTTTCTTTGTATGTTTTTGCTTTTACTGGCAATGGATTTCTCCATTATTAACCATCACTTGTAAAACAGGATTCTTTTCATGTGTTGTTTTCAAATTGTTCTCCATTTACGCATATAATTCTTTTTTTAATATAATTTGTGTACTAAACATTTACAATGTTGGAGAAAAGTAGAGACACTTGGGATCACTGTGTTCAAGCACTGCTCTTTTAACGATTATGTAGATTGTTGTTGGAAGCCATATGTCAAATCATTCATCAAGGTGAGAGAAAAGAGTTGTTGACCAGAGAGTGAACACTGCCCACTCTATTTATTGTTTACAGTAAGAGCAAATTCTGTGTCTATCACTACAAATTTACAAACAAAAGCCTGGGACCAAAACTAACACTGGTGCTTAAACATGATATTTTGTTCTCACTGAATTATTGAATAAAGTACCCAGACTAATTAGAGAAGAAAACCAAAACCAGCAATTGGGGGATACTGCTCTTTTAGCTGGCTATGTGTTTGGCCATTTTTTGTAATGGTCAAATTTGTGTTATCAATTTGCCTGGACCACAGGGTGCCCAGATATTTGGTTAAAATTTTCTGAGTGTCTATAAAGGTGTTTAGGATGAAATCACTATCCAAATGGCAGCCTGAGACAGGCTACCATCACTAATGTGATAGTCCAATAACTCTGATGAACGTTGACCAGAACAAAATGGATGATTATGAGATAATTCACATTTTCTGCTTCATATCATCAAAATGAAGTATCCTGCCTTAAACATGAGCTATAATATCCAAGGATGTGCGTGTGCGCACGCACACACACACACACACACACACACACACACACACACAAAACACACACACACACACACATGTGATTTGGACATAGGAAAACTGATTAATCCAAGTGTTTTCTTCACATACTTTGCAGATCTATAATCAAGCAAAGAATAAATAGAGTCTTCCACAAAAATAATTCAATTATTGAAAATAGTTTATGCTTATGAAATTACTACTTTACAAAATGAATTTATGGATTCTAATAATAACCAATCGATTCGTTTTGCAATGTTATTTTATCTAAGGACAACTAACTTAATGGTCATATAGAAAACAATTCCACGAGACACGATGAGCTCACTCGCTTTGTCCCTGTGCCAAAGGCTCATGGTGTTTCTGAGAGGAAGGAAACAGTCCCCCTCAATTATGTTGCCCAACTGTGTCATTTATACCATTAACCTGTGTTTAGTCAGACTGCTTTCAGATAACCTGTCATCTTCCCAAGCACATGCAGCTTTTTTTTCCACAATCTCTTCCCTGTGGAAATTAACTTAGATTATTTTCAGATCATTAACACTAAGGAAACAACGTATATTAGGCTCTCCTTCTATGAAATGAGAATGAAAATGCCTGAAATGATAGTTTACGGATAGACCCAGTATGACTGGTTCTTAAAGTGTCTACAAAGAACATGCATCTTAGAGCAACTATCCATGTACGTTTCCAAATTCCACTTAATGTAGCCCATTCTGGAATTTTCATATAGTCAATAGCATAGTAAGACCTCCGGGAGAAGGCTTGCTAAGACACTGTATTTTGTTTTATTTGGGGAGTGTGGAGCATGAATGATGGTGTTTCGATGCAGGCTCATTGATTTTACCAAATGCACTGCTTTGTGTGGAATGTTGACAGTGTAGACAACTGCATATGTGAGACAGGGATTATGTGATGAATCTACTTTCTGCATATGAGCCTGAAACTGCTCCAAAAGTGAAGTTTATTGAATAAATAAACAAGCTTACTAACTTGCAGGGAGAGTCAACAATCCAACCTGGAAATCTTCAGATTTAATCGTTGTGCATGGCTATAAAGTAGCTCTTCCAAATAAAGATGTTTCTAAGTCCATTGATAGGGTCATGGGGACTTCTGATGCTTGTACTGAGAGCTATGAACAGGGCCATTTGGCATATTGGCACATGAAAGAGGCATCTAGACTTCCTTTCCCTCAGGTCTAGAATGAATTATAGTTAAAAGAATGAGACAGACAGAACTGGACCTATCTTACAGGAACATTCTGGAGAAGATCCTTTCAAAATATTACCTTTCTTTCCTTTGATCATACCTTTATAAATTTCTCTCAAGCACTGAGAAGGAAGTCTATAGCCCAAGCAGGGGCAGAGTGTAAGAAACTGTGGTGAACAAGGAAGATACATGTGGTTAGAATCTAGAGTGCTGTTCATTTAACTGTCTCTCCTAATAATAGCCCACCTGACACTCCCTGCTTCTAAGCTCTTTCAACATCTGTTCAAAATGACCCCAATACATTTCTTTGACTACATTTAAGATTTTTTTTTTATTCTTTGGCCACCCAAACTCTCATAGGTCCAGCCTAACTAACTTGTGAAAGATAAGGTCTCCTGGTTAAATCTAAATGACTTCCCTGGGGTAAGAGGTTCGTTTACCTTTGGTTGGCACAGCGTTTGACAAAATCCATCACCTTTTCATGCCAAAAGTCTTGAAGAGAACTGGCATACAAGGACCTTACCTAGAAATAATAAAGGCTATATACAGCAAACAGGTAGCCAACATCAAATTTAATGGAGAGAAACTTAAAGAATTTCCCCTAAAATCAGGGACATGGCAAGGATGCCCACTCTCCCCATACTTCTTCAGCATAGTACCAGAAGTTCTAGCCAGAGCAATAAAACAATTAAAGGAGATCAAGGGGATACAAATCGGAAAGGAAGAAGTCAAATTATCCCTATTCGCAGATGATGTGATACATAAGTGACCCCCAAAATTCCACCAGAGAACTCCTACAGCAGTTAGATTCTTTCAGTAAGATGACTGGATACAAAATTAACTCAAAAAATAGGTAGCCCTTCTTTACACAAAAGATAAATGAACTGAAAAGAAATTCGGGAAACAACACCCTTCACAATAGCTAAAAATAATGTAAAATACCTGGGGGTAACTCTAACTAAACCAGTAAAAGACCTATACAACAAGAACTTCAAGTCCCTGAAGAAAGAAATTGAAGAAGATATCAGAAGATGGAAAGATCTCCAATGTTCATAGATAGGTACGATCAACATAATAAAAATGGTCATCCTACCAAAAGCAATATACACCTATGGTCACTTAATTTTTGACAAAGAAGCCAAAACCATACAATTGAAAAAGAACACCATCTTCAACAAATGGTGCTGGTTCAGCTAGATGTCAACATGTAAAAGAATGTGAATAGACCTATATTTAATGCATTGCACAAAACTTAACTCCAAGTGGATCAAAGACCTTAACATAAAACTGGACACACTACATCTAATAGAAGAGAAAGTGGAGAAAAGCCTGGAACTTACTGGCATAGGTGACAACTTCCTGAACAGAACACCAATAGCTCAGGCCCTAAGACCAACAATCAATAAATGGTACCTCATGAAACTGAAAAGCTTCTGTAAGGCAAAGGACACTGTCATTAAAACAAAACCGCAGCCCATAGATTGGGAAAAGACCTTCATCAACCCCACATCTGACTAGGGCTAATATCCAAAATCTATAAAGAACTCAAGAAATTAAACACCAACAAACCAAGTTACCCAATCAAAAAATGGGGTACAGATCTAAACAGAGAATTCACAAAAGAGGAATCTAAAATGGCCAAGAGAAACTTGAAAAAAATGCTCCGCATCCTTAATCATCAGAGAAATGAAACACAAGATAATTCTGAGATTCTATATCACTCCTGTCAGAATGGCTAAGATCAGAAACTCAAAAGACAATGTATGCTGGTGGGGTTTCAGAGAAAGGGGAACACTCCCACATTGCTAATGGGAGTCCAAACTTGTACATCCACTATGGAAATCAGTCTGGTGATGTATTAGAAAACTTGGAATAGATCTACCTCAAGACCCAGCCATACCACTCCTGAACATATATATATATCCAACAGATTCCTCACCAATCCACAAGGACATGTCCTCAACTATGTTCATAGTCACTTTATTTGTAATAGCTAGAAACGGGGAACAACCCAGATATCCTTCAACTGAAGAAAGGATAAAAAAAAAATTGTGGTACATTTACACAATGTAATACTACTCAGCTATAAGAAACAAGGAAATCATGCAATTTGCAACCAAATGGATGGAACTAGAAAAGCTCATCCTGAGTGAGCTAACCCTGAACCAGAAAAATGCACATGGCATCTATTCACTTATAACTGGATTTCAGCCATACAGTACAGAGTAACCATCCTACAACCAACAGACTGAAAGGAACAGGAAGATAGACTTTGTTACTTGTTAGTGGGATATTTTGCCCTAAGGGAGCTGCTGTGTTGGCCCCCAGTGCAAGAGGAAGCTCTTAGCCCTCATATGGCTGCCGAACTGAAGGGAGCTGATATGTAGGGCACCCCATACCAGAAGAGAAGGATAGGTGGGGGAAAGGGGAGAGGGTGGGAGAGTGAGATGGTGGGCTTGGGAGGGGTGGAGGGAGGAGACTGTGATGGAGATGTAAATTGAAGTAATAAATAAACAGTGGGAAAAAGTGTATATATTTTGAGATCACAAAGGATAATTCACTTTTAATTTCAGCATGCCTTTTGAAAGCAGCTTTTAAAGTTAAATCATTGCAAATCATATGTGCCTGCTTCTGCCTTCCAAGTATTGGGATCAAAGTCATATGTCTCCCAATTGTTGGGATTAAAGAAGTGCACCACCAACCATGGATCTAAGTTTTTCTTTGTTTGGAGCTTGCTCTGTGTCAGGCTGGCCTTGAACTCAGAGATATCTACAGTGTGTTGGGATAAAGGGTGTATGCCTCACAAGTGATGGGATTAAAGGTGTGCACTACCAACACCCTGTTCATTGTAACTCTAGAATTTAAAAGACAACTGACTCTATAGTGATCCTTCTGTCTCTCCTGGAATTAAAGGCATGGGCTAACACTGCCCTTCTCAAATATTTTACCTTAGCTCAAAATTACTTTAGCTCTTAGAGGTTTAAAAAACCAGGTTGAACTGTAGTAACCCTTAATTTACTTGCAACATTTTAAACCTCTTAACTTCCTTTTTAATGCTAAACAACAAAAATATCCTTTATATATAGGAAAAAAAAGCTTATAAACTGATATACAAGAGTGTACAAGCTATGTGGCAACCTGCAGTATAACATTCTAACCTGAAATTAAGACCATTTTTCCTTTCATGCTAGTAAGGCAAGTATGCCTTCAGTAGATTTTCATTTGAAAATTTTATATTTCATTTTTATTATATTTTTTAAGCTTAGTTACCCTTTTTTAAATTAATTTGTTTTTTCAAGTTACCTCTAGAACATACTTTCCTCCCTCCTACCTTCCTTTCCCTCCCTCCCTCCCTCCCACCCTACCACACTCCCTCATTTTTCCTCTACTTGGTACTCTCCTTCTCAGATGAGGTGGGCCCTCAAATATCATACTCCCTCAGTTTGTCAGTCATGGGAGTGCCAAGAGCTTCCTCTTGTACTGGGGCTTGATATGGCACACCATCTAGGATAAGGTGTTCCATTAACCTGCAACAGATTCCATGACTCACTGCTGGGTGGAGTTTTTCCTAGGATACTTATGCCAGGTTCCTATCTGTTGGGGTCTGTGGGACATAGGATGGTTGGACTGTGATATATGGTTAATATCCACTTATAAGAGAATACATACCATGTTTATCTTTCTGGGACTGAGTCAGCTCACTTAGGATGAGTTTTTCCAGATCCATCCATTTGATTTCGAATTGCATGATTTCCCTATTTCTGATAGCTGTGTAGTATTCCATTGTGTAAATGTACCACAGTTTTTTTTTTTTTAATCCATTCTTCAGTTGAAGGACATGTGGATTGTTTCCAGTTTCTGGCTATTACAAATAAAGCTGCTATGAACATTGTTGAGGCAATGTCCTTGTGGTTTGGTGTAGAATCTTTTGGATACATGCTAAAAGTATATGGCTGGGTATGGCTGGGTCTTGAGGTAGAGCTATCCCCAATATTCTAAGATATATTCAGATTGATTTCCAAAGTGGTTGTACAAGTTTGCACACCCACCAGCAAGGAAGAGTGTTCTTCTTCCTACACATCCTTGCCAGAATGTGCTATCATTTGACTTTTTGATATTAGGCATTCTGACAGGTGAGAGATGGAATCTCAGAGTTGTTCTGAGTTGCATTTCTGTGATGACCAAAAATTTTGAACAATTCTTCAAGTGTCTCTTGGCCTTTAGAGATTCCTCTTTTGTGAATTTCCAGTTTAACTCTATACCCCATTTTTGGATTAGGTTCCTTGATTTTTTGGTGTTTAATTTCTTGAATTCTTTATATATTTTGGATATTAGCCCTCTGTCAGATGCCAGGTTGGCGAAAATCTTTTCCCAATGTCAGATTGGTGAAATTCTTTTCTCATTTTGTAGGCTGAAGTTCTGTTCTAAGGATAGTATCCTTTGCCTGACAGAAACTTTTAAATTTCATAGGTCCCATTTATTCATTGTTTGTTTTAGAGACCGGGCTATTGGTGTTTGGTTCAGAACATTGCTACTCATGCCAAAGAATTCCAAGATTTTCCCCAATTTCTTTTCTATTAATTTTAGTGTTTCCAGATTTATGTTGAGGTCTTTTATTCACTTAGACTTAAGTTTTGTGCAAGGTGATAAGTATTGCTATATTCACATTTTTCTATGTGCTGAAATCCAGTTATACCAGCACCATTTGTTGAAGATGCTTTCCTTTTCCCATTGTATGGTTTTGGCTTCTTTGTCAAAAATTAAGTGACCGTAGGTGTGTGGGTTTATTTCTGGGACTGCAATTCAATTCCATTGATCAAATGGTCTGTTTCTATACCAGTACCATGCTGTTTTTATTACTACTGCTCTGTAGCACAGCTTGAAAGACAGGATGGTGATACCTCCAGATGTTCTCTTATTGTACGTGATTGATTTTTAGCTATTCTGGGTTTTTATTTTTCCATATGAAGTTGAGAACTTTTCTTTCAAGATCTGTAAAGAATTGTGTTGATATTTTGATAGGAATTGCATTGAATCTGTATATTGCTGTTGGTAAGATGGACATTTTTAGTATGTTAATCCTACCTATCCATGAGCAAGGGAGATCTTTCCATCTTCTGATATCTTCTTTAATTTCTTTCTTCAGGGACTTGAAGTTCTTGTTGTACAGGTCTTTTACTTGCTTGGTTAGAATACCCCCAAGTATTTTATATTATTTGTGGCTATTGTTAAGGGTGTTGAGTCCCTTATTTCGTTCTTAGCCCATTTATCTTCTGTGCAAAGAAGGGCTACTGATTTTTTTTTAATTAATTTTGTAGCCAGTTAGCTTGCTAAAGGAGTTTATCAGCTGTAGGAGTTCTCTGGTGAAATTTTTGGAGTTACTTACGTATACTATCATATCATCTGTGAATAGGGATACTTTGACTTCTTCCTTTCCAATTTGTATCCCCTTGATCTCCTTTAGTTGTCGTATTGCTCTAGCTAAAACTTCAAGTACTATGTTGAAGAGATATGGAGAAAGTGGGCAGCCTTGCCTTGTCCCTGATTTTAGAGGAAATGCTTTAAGTTTCTCTCCATTTAGTTTGATATTGGCTGTTGGGTCATTGTAAATTGCCTTTATTATGTTTAAGTATGGTCCTTGTATGCCTGATCGCTCCAAGACTTTTAACATGAAGGGGTGCTGGATTTTATCAAATGCTTTTTCAGCGTCTAATGAGATGATCATGTGATCTTTTTTCTTTCTGCTTGCTTATGTGGTGGATTACATTGATGTTTTTGAGTATGTTGAACCACTCATGAATCACTGGGATGAAGCCTACTTAATATGGTGTATGATACTTTTGATGTGACTGTGGATCTGGTTTGCAAGTATTTTATTGAGTAATTTTGCATCCATGTTCATAAGGGAAATTGATCTGAAATTTTCTTTCTTCCTTGAGTCTTTGTGTGGTTTAAGTATCAGGGTGACTGTAGCCTCATAGAATGAATTTGGCAGTGTTCCTTCTGTTTCTATGTTGTTGAAGAGTTTGAAGAACATTGGTGTTAGCTCTTCTTTGAGGGTCTGGTAGAATTCTGAGCTGAAACCATCTGAATCTGGCCTTTTTGTTGTTGTTGTTGGAAGACTTCTAATGACTTCTTCTATTTTCTTAAGGGTTATAAGACTGTTTAACTTGTTTACTTGTTCTTGATTTAACCTTGGTTGGTGGAATCTATCAAGAAAATTGTCCATTTCAGTTAGGTTTTCCAATTTTGTGGAGTACAAGTTTTTGAAGTAAGATCTAAAGATTCTCTGGATTTCCTCAATGTCTGTTGTTATTTACCCCTTTTCATTTCTGATTTTGTTGATTTTGGTATTTTCCCTCTGCCTTTTATTTAATTTAGCTAAGGGCTTGTCTATTTTGTTGATTTATTCAAAGAACCAACTCTTGGTTTTGTCGATTCTTTGTATTGTTCTTTTGTTTCTAAGTTGTTGATTTCAGCTCTGAGTTTGACAATTTCCTGCCTTCTCCTCCTCTTGGAATTGTTTCTTTTTGTTCTAGCTCTTTCAGATGTGCTTTTAGGTCGTTGGTATGGGAACTTTCTAATTTCTTTTTGAAGCCACTTAGTGCTATAAACTTTCCTCTTAGCACTGCTTTCAAAGTGTTCCATAAGTTGGGACATGTTGTTCCTTCATTTTCATTGAATTCTAAGAAGACTTTAATTTCTTTTTTTATTTCTTCCCTTACCCAGAGGTCTTTGATTCAAGAGTTGTTCAGTTTCCATGTGTTTGTAGGCTTTCGGTTCTTTTTGTTATTGTTGAAGTCTACCTTTATTCCATGATGTTCTTATAAATTACAAGGGGTAAGTTCAATTTTCCTGTATCTGTTGAGACTTGCTTTGTCACCAACTATATGGTCAGTTTTGGAGAAGATTCCATGAGATGCTGAGAAGAAAGTATAGTCTTTTGTTTTGAGGTGAAATGTTCTGTAGCTATCAGTTAGGTCCATTTGATTCATGGCATCTGTCACATTCATTATTTCTCTGTTTCATTTCTGCATCGTTGATCTGTCCAATGGTAAGAGAGGTGTGTTGAAGTCTCCCATTATTAATGTGTGGGGTTTGATGTGGGATTCCAGCTTTAGTAGTGTTTCTTTAACAAATGTAGGTGTCCTTACATTTGGGGCATAGATGTTCAGTATTGAGATGCCATCTTTGTGGATTTTTCCTTTGATGAGTATGAAGTGTCTTTTCCCATCTCTTTTGATTAATGTTGGTTGAAAATCTAATTTATTGGATACTAGGAATGGCTACTCCAGCTTGCTTCTTGGGTCCATTGCTAGATCTATCTTTTCCAGCCTTTTACTTGGAGATAATGCCTATCTTTTTTTGCTGAGGTATGTTTCTTGTAAGCAGCAGCATGTGGGATTCTGTTTTTATATCTGTGTCTTTTTATTGGGGAATGGATCCATTGATTGAGTGATATGACTGTTACTTCCTATCATCTTGATGTGCGTGGAAATAACGTGTGAGCGAGCTTCTGTTATTTTGTTTTTGCTGCAGGCATGTTATTTGCTTCCTGTGTTTTCTTATGTGTAGTTAACCTCTTTGGGTTAGAGTTTTCCTTTTAACATCTTCTGTAGAGCTGGATTTGTGAATAGATATTGTTTTAATTTACTTTTTCCTGGAATATCTTGTTTTCTCCATCTATGTTGATAGACACTTTTGCTGGAAATAGTAGTCTGGCCTGGCTTTTGTGGGTTTTTGGGGGGTCTGTAAGATGTCTGTCCAGGCCTATTTTGCTTTTAGTGTTTCTGATGAAAAGTCAGGTGTGATTCTGATGGGTTTGCAATTATATGTTACCTGGCTCTTTTTCTAACAGCTTTTAATATTCTTTATTTGTTCTGTACATTTAGTGTTTTGACTATTATGTGGTGGGAGAATTTTCTTTTCTGGTCTAACCTATTTGGAGGTCTGTAGGCTTCTTGTACAATTATAGGCATCTTTCTTTAGGTTTGGGAAATTCTCTTCAATGACTTTGTTGAAGATATTTTCTGGTCCATGGGGCTGGAAATCTTCTCTTTCTTCTATTCCTATTATTCTGAGATTTTTGTCTTTTCATAGTGTCCTTGATTTTCTGAAGATTTTGTGTCAGGACTTTTTTGGATTTTACATTTTCTTTGACAGATGTATCAATTTCTTCCATTTTACCCTCTGTGCCTGAGATTCTTTCTTCCATCTCTTGTATTCTGCTGGTGATGCTAGTGTCTGTAGTTCCTTTTCTTTTCCTAAAGTTTTCCAGTTCCATTGATGCCTTGACTTGTATTTTGTTTATTGCTTCAACTTACTTTTCAGATCTTCCATTACTTTAAGAGCTTTATTCATTTCCATTACCTCTTTTGCAGTATTTTGTTGTTGTTATCTGAGAGATTTGATTTCCTCCCTTAATCCTATTATCATTAATTCTATAATAATTCCATTGTTATTAATTCTATTACAATTTTATTATTCTATTATTAATATTAATATAATATATTAATATATTATTCTATTTTGATTTCCTCCTTTAAGGCTATTATTTTCAATTCTATAATATTTCTATTGTTATTAATTCTATTATAATGCAATTATTAATATAAACATAGGATTAAGGTCATTTTCCTTTGTTTCATTGGTTTTAGGATTTCCAGGGTTTTCTGTAGCATTATAGCTAGGTTCTAGAGACTCATATTGGTTTGAGGGTTTTTTGATCATGTTCTTGTGCTGGCCTTTAGATATCTGGTTGACCCTGGTGTTGTCTGGTTGTTTCTGATGCCAGTTGAACTTTCTGTTCAGGAAAACCCCCTGTTCTGAGGGCTGGGTGATCCTGAGATCCTGGTGTCCACCTCTGGATGGTGGGTATGTTCCTGTAATAGACTGGTTCTTGGGGAGTGACTGCCACTCTCCTCAACTGGTTGTGACTCAATTGGACCTATACACCACTGATTGGAGATGGGGAGGAGGTTATCCTGTGAGGACCTAAGAGCTGAAGGTCTCCTCAGAAAGACAGTTCGAGCTGTGGTTGGCCTGTATTCTCCCCTCCCTGACACAGTAATCCTGGTTCAGCAGCTAGGCTAATTGTGCAGGCAGGGAGCTCCATTCAAGACCGGTGCCAGCCAGCGGTGGTGTGCCTGTTGCTAAGTGCCACAAAAGCACGGGTGCTCAGGTGAGTGACTGCTCTGTTTGCAGTCAGTCTAGGCTCCTGATTGCTTTGCAGAGGCTGGGTTTGGTCTCTGCCACTCAGCAACAGTGCACACTGAGCCATCGTGTTGAGAACTCTGAAAATTAAATATTACTTACCTTTGCACTTGTGGTCCAGCTGATTTTCCTGGTTGGGTGTATAGGTCCACATGGAGGCTGGATATCAGGCAGATAAGCAGTACCACTGATATGTGGCTGGAGCCATGGGCTAGATCCACTCGTGGGTTAGATCAGCTCTGGCTGGTGTGTTCCTCTCCAGATGGGTGACAGAGCTGGCTGATCTCAGGGTAGTGTTCCTGGGGCCTACATGAGATGTTTCTCGTGGTGACCAGTCTCAGTATTCTCCTTGGAAATTCAGACACCATCTGTGTTTCACAGTCGACTTCGGGACCTCACATTCACTCCACAGTGACTAATCTCATTCACCTACTAATAAGATATCATACTCTATGGACGGCACCATCTGGGATCTCCTGTGAATTAGTTTTTAAAAGATCAGTACAGAGCCCTCTAGAAGATATGAATCCAAGAAGTGATTGCAATAAGAACATATGCTTTATGCAGCTCAATCTTCATGTGAATATCCTAACAAGTGGAGAGGGGGCTGCTTTTTGACAAGGACTGTGTTGCCAGTTTGCAGATCACATCCCCCTAGTGGGGTTGCAATTTCTAGCCTCAACAGAAGAAGTTGCACTTAGGCCTGCTGATCCAACTTGATGAACTGGAGTGGGTTGGCACAGGGAGGGGATGACTCCCCTTTATTGAGGAGAAAGGGAGGGTAGAGAGAGAGGAAGAGGGTAGGAGAATGGGATTAGGAGGAAAGGAGGGAGGGGGGCCGCGATCAGATTGCAAAATGAATTTAATAATAAATATGAAGCCTGCTTTTTCATCATTTTACCTCAATGAGGATGTGGCATCTAGCTTCAATGGAAGAGGAAGCACTCAGACCTGATGCAACTCAAAGTGCTGGGATGGGATGGTACAGGGGACAGTGAAGGGTGGGGGCTCAACTTTTCTGCAGAGAAGGGGAGGGGATATGGGAAAGGGGGCAGAAGGCCAGGACTCAGAAGAGGAGAAAGAGGGGGCCACAATTGAAACTGTAAAATATGAAATGTAAAATGAAAAATAAAATAACATAAAATTTTAAAAAGAAAAAAATAATGATAAAATAAACTTTAAAAGGAGTGTTTAAAAAAGAATATATGCTTTGTTCAATCTTAACACAGAAATTATGCAGTAGAGGCCTGCAGAAAGATAGTATTTGCAAACATGACCATTGGGTTTTGGTCAAAAATGACCAATGCAAACAGGGCCATTGCAAACACAAACTCACAGCTACTATGACCACATGTGTGCACAAGAACTGGGCAAGATCAAACCAAGCAGGACAGGGGAAGGACTCATGAAGTCCCACTCCTAGCTGAGGAGCTACTGGCAATTGATGGCTGGAGCCAGAATGGGAGTTAGTTTCATCAGGGATGTAACAAAGTAGGAGAGGCCCCAAGTAAATGTTCCTACACCCGTGCCCATGCAGGCAGCACTAAATGGACTTAGTTTAAAAACAAAGCACATGAAAGTGGGAGGGAGATGTGATGGGGGAATATGGGAGGGAGTGGAGGGAAGTGATCATTGGGGGAATGGATTTGATTCAAATACATTATATGCATGGCTAAAGTTCTCAAACAATAAAATTAATTTCTTTTAAAAAACATAAAAGGATGAAAGAATTCCTTATTCAGACACTTATTTCTTCTGCTTTTATTTTAATTACATCTGAAAATTGGTTGTAAAAATCCATGTTTGCCACATAATTTAATAGTTGATAGAAAACACAAGATATATTTCCCAGATCATAAAGCCTGATGGATAGCAGAGGTGTTGCCTTTTTTGGGTCTTTGTTTTCTGGCATGGTCCATGCCAGACTCTTCACATTGAGCCATTCTATCATCTGCTTCTCCTTTGGAAAAGAGAACAATTGGAGACTTAGACATGAGGAAAGTCTGTCCAAATGTATTCAGTAGAGAATAAAATTGGAATATGATATCATTTGCTGTTTCATATTCTCATACTATCAACAAAGAATGTGAAATTTGAAACCATCCCCTGAGCTCTTGTGCTCTCTGACTATATATCCTAGGGGCCCTTGAGGGTTTTCTTGAGTTAGAACAAAAGTAGTGGCAGATAACAAAGTGCACATGGCCATTCTGGGATGCCAATGCTGTGAAGGTGGAGGGTCCCAGGTACCACACAGCAACCTATGTCCACCATTTCTGTACTAAGGGCAAAATTCTTAACCTCTCAGACATTTCAGCATCTTACAATCCACTAATATCTAATTTTGGACAGAAATAACACCAAGTTAATAATATGAAAAGGTGTACATGAAGTTCATATCAATACTGGTCTAATAAAGACCCAAAGGGGACAAGAACTCCACAATAAGACCAATAGAGACAACTAACCTAGGCCCATGGGGGCTCACAGAGACTGAACAACCAAGCAAACAGCATGCAAGAACTGGACCCAGGCCCCAACACATATGTAACCAATGGGCAGCTTGGTCATCATATAGGTCCCCTAAGTCATCTCTGGCTTGGATTCTGATGCCTGCTTTTTGATCACTCCTCCCTAGCAGGGATGTGGTACCTGGCCTCAATGGAAGAGGAAATGCTCAGTCCTGATGCAACTAGATGTGATGGGATGGTATGGTTCTGGGGGAGGAAAATGGTCCCATTTTCTGAGGAGAAAGAGAGAGGGGAAGGAGGAAGGGGGCAGGAGGGTAGGACCCAGAGGAGAAGAGGGAGGAAGCTATGATAAGGATGTAAAATAAATAAGTAAACTTCAAAAATTGTTTGTTTGTTTTTTACATTGGTGTATTTAACTGAGTTAAGATCCAGTAGACTACAACATAGAAGATGCTGTAAATTCAAAGATAATAAAATAAGAAGACTACTAGTAAGTTAATACTTTATGCAACTATTTGTAAAGTCTATTAGACATTTCTTTGAATATGAAGAGTACAAGGAGCTACAGAGTGATTCAGTATTCTGTCCCATGAGCCATCCTGGTATTGCTGTGCTGAACCTACCAGTTGTAATGACTAACCCTGCTCTTTCACTGGGACTACAGAGAAATGATGTAGTTTGAGTGTTTTCTGTTAAATTTTTTGGTATTTGAGCCTGGTGGCATGGCCTGTGATACCAGCATTCAAAAGGCTAAGGTCTAGAGATTGCCACAAGTTCAGGTCAACCTGAGCAACAAGGTGGGTTCCAGACCAGCCAGGGTAGCAAAGCAAGACCCTATGCTAAAACAAAGCTGTAAATTGAAGGCTAATGATAGAGGTCAGTGGTAGAATGCTTCTCTAACATGTGAAGTCCTGGGTTCAGTCCATAGAAACATAAACACACACACACACACACACACACACACACACACACACACACACACACACTTGCACATAGTTTTTTAAATGTAAAGTGGAAGATGCCAAGGAAAAGGTAAATTAATGTCATGAAAGGAAATCACCCAATTTCTACATTCTCTGAAATCGCTGCTTCTCACACATAGTAATGACTACATCATCAACATGGAAAACAAACCTCCATGTTCTACCCACCAAAAAGACAGTAAGAGAACACAGAGAGGTGATGGAGAATCAGACAAGTAAGGAGCCACCAAGGCCAGGGTAGTGCATTGCATCTCCCCAGCCTACAGGGAGAAGGTTGTGGTGCTATGTTTCAAATCCAAAGGTTATCACGGTTAATAAGCTTGCTTCCTTTGGTTTTTGTATCATCTCAGGTACTTGAAAAGACTTTGCCATCAGATACAGACACCTTTTTCAAACAGTGTGGCCCCTCCTCTGGAGTAATAAACAGGAAGGGAGGGAGAGCGGGATGAAGGAGGGAGGGAGGAAGGGAAGGAGGGAGGGGGGGGAACTACACTAAAATTAGCAAGTCACTGGAAATCTGTGATCTAGGAGAACTCCATGATTGGTCAATAAAGAATGTTTTTCTGCATAGTTCTCCAAGTACTGAGAAATGAATAACTGTCTGAGGGACTCTCTTTTATGTCCTCCCTCATTCCATTGTTCATTCCACTTGAATGAACCTCAGATTCAATACAAAACACTATTTAGATAACAGCCTCAAAGTGTCCTGATTTTTATTAGATAATGATTTGAAATACTACTTAATAATATCTAAATATTTTCATTAAACTTTCTTCTATGCTGAAGTCTTTCATTTCCTTTTTCTTTCTCCCAATATGAAATGTAGATAGTTCAGTGCTTAATACCTGTGGGGACATTTGTGGCAGAGAGCAGGAAATAAAAGTAGCAGCCTTTGGCTTTTTCTACTTTTAATTAATCACTCCAAAACGGATAGATTTTTTCCCTCAGGAACATGACAGAATGGTAATGCCAGCTTATGACTCACCCTTGTGTTCCCTTAGCCAATAAGCAAACATTTCTGCACATGTTCCAAACACACTTGGGTCAGAGTGTTATGAATGTTGGGTGCTAAGAATAGAATATGTTGAGGAGACAAATACTCATTTCATGCAGACATAGGAATTGCTTGCATTTTTTTGTGCCATAAATATAAAGTCCATGGATGATGAGATAGTATGGACCTGAATTATCCCCCGGAGGTCCATATATTAAAATCTCAGTGTTACATGCAGCACAATACAGAGGTGGTTGAGACATGAACACTCTGGTTTCATCAACATATTAATCCATTGATAGTCACAGAAATGAATATACTGTTTAAAAAATGCTCAGTACTGCAGGAAGTATGGACAATTAGAGGAAATAGGACACAGTGGAGTATGCCCTAGAAGTTGCATCATCGTGTCCCTCACTATTCTTTCTCTCTTCTCTTTCCCTGTCTTTTATCCATCTCTTCTTAACATCCACTGTGTTTCCCAGACACATGAACTGAGCAGCTCTACATTGCCTGTTGCTTCTCCTTGTGTTGCTCTGCCTCAGTACCACCCCAGAAACAATAGAACCATTCAAGGGCCAAGTGAAACTGTGAGCCTAAGTAGGCTTCTCTTGCTTTACAGAGTTTCTCTAGGGTATTTATCACAGAGCTCAAAAGCCACCTAGCACAGAGAAGAAAAAGTGGAAGATTAATAATACTCACAGGTCAAGACTTGTAAGTAGTATTTTCCTCAAAGAATGACCTCCCCCAGAGTAGAAGAAAGCACAGCAGAGGGCCAAGCTTTCCTTAACAGCAGGAGGCTTTCCTGGTGGGCTCCATTTCCTAGGAAAGTGCAGAATGAAGATGGCTGCTTCTGGGCTTACCATCCTTCAACCAACAACACAATAACCAGCACACCCTGCTTCAAATCCACATCTTACAGTGGGACTTCCCTATTTCCTTAGTTACTCTCTGCCAAGGACTTTCCACGGATGTGGCCTTCTGTCTCTCATTCTTCGCCAATATTTCATCAAAAGGTCATGATTTTTTTTTCGCTCCTAGTTTCAGCTCTGTCACTCATCCCATTCACCTTGCTTGGAATCATTTTTGCTTCATACTTATTTTGCTTGGTGAATTTTTAGCATTCAGCTCTGGCATCCCACCCACAAAGAAAGCATCTGGTCCCTCTAGTCTACTGCATTTTATACACTGTAAATGTGTCTTCTCATAGACTGAGAGCTCTCTGAGGACAGGAGCCATGACCAGCTCTGTAAGGCACTGTGACTTCAAACAATACTTGGCCATACTAGGCATTCAAGCCATGTTTATTGCGCTCCTTGAAGTTGCCTACATAGAAATTTGGCAACACTTCAGAGATCTTTCTTCAAGAATCTAATTTTAGAGAATCCAGATGTTTCTAGGCCAGCAAATTGAATACGTCAGGGACCATCAGTGTATACTTTCTCTGATAAGTTTAAGAATGGCTCAGCTGCTATGGCACAGATAAGAACTTTAAGAACTATTATTCCCTGGGAAAGACTTTGTAATTAAGGAGATGTACCAGTAAGAAATAAATGTAAAAAAAAAAATATATATATACTCAAAAGTAACTCAATCTGGATGTCAGGTGAAAGCTACTTCTGAAGCATTAATTCATTTTTGATAATTAAATATTTTGTCTGCATATATATATAACAGAATTGTTTTAAATATTTCTTTATGATTTGTTATCAGCAAATGTTGATTAAAATAACCAGTTTTATGTACCCATATACGAGGGTCACATTAAAGTTTCTTGAGTGAGAAGAAATCATGAGTAGTAAAAATGTAAGAAGCCCTGGGCTAGACTATGATTACATATCAGACCTCTCATTGACCACAAGGTGATATAGGAATCTCCTGTGTGTTTGGCTCAGTCCTGGGAAATGAGTACTCCTGAATTTACCAGAATTAATTTTCTACTGTTGAATGAATAGAGACCTAAGAAAGAAATTAAGTTTAGCTTAGAAAATAAATGTGTTGATAACCTGAAAAAAAAAAGAAGAGCTGAGCTCAGTTCTAGTATCGTGATTGCTGTGATTATCATAAGCATAATAATGCAAGAGTTCCTAGAATGTATCTAGATCTGAGTATGCTAGATAGTGTCTTATGGATAATGGCTCTGAATGGCAAAATGGGATGGACATTATGTATGTCACTTTATAGATGTGTTATCTGGGGCTCTGAGAGACTGTGAGACCTCAACCACATTCAATTGCAAAGCCAGAATTGAAGCCATTTGTTAAACTTTCATTCATGTTGCTTGTTAACATAAAGGTAAGAATTCACATTTTCCGTAAGAATTAGGATTTCCCATCTTAATTCAGATCTAAGCATAATTTCAAATCTAGCAGCAGAATGTGCCCATGGAACAATAGAAAAGAATTATATTTCTGCCACCCACCACAGCTTTTGCATTTCATAAGTAAATTAGCTGAATCAGGTACTCTTTAGTCAATGAGTAACACGGTGATGTTACTGGCCATCAGAAGTCACTGTTATAGAGAGTCAATTGTTTTCACACTAATTATGTAATTAGTGTAATTGAAAGGAACAAGGAATAGTCTTTTGGGAGCATATTGATCTCAGTGATCTGTGCGAGGTGGCAGGTGTGCATGTGTGTATGCTAACTGTGACCGTGGAGGGGGCGTGTTATGTTCAAGTGACTGTGCCTACACCAACCATCCACTTTATGTAACAAACCAAAGGCAACTAACCTCTCAAAATATATCTTCTCCCATTTTATTTCCTGTTCTAATCATCAACAAATAAGGGTGGCATTAATAAATTAGTTTCGTAAAATCTTCCAACAAGTATGGTTTGAAAATTAAGTAAATCATGTGCCAAATGCTATATATTCTGTTACCATGATTTGTAAACTAGCTAGTCTTGGCTCTTCTGTGAATCATGCATTCCAATAGAGGACGAGAAGGATGTGTTTTCATGGTTACAGAAGCATATAACATCTATCACAATGATAGACCAATAGATCAAGGCAGTAGTCAGTCCAGCCTAGACAATGCCAATAGGACACCAGAGAGAATCATCTTATCAAGCATCTGCCACATACTAAGTGGTCAGTAAATACCTGCTGGTTGATCAATGACAGAGTCCTATCCAACTGTTTCAAAACTCTGCTAAAGTAAAATTATAACTATACAATCATTATATTCCTTCTCCTAGTGGCATGAGTTTGGCAATTTCATCCGAATTTATGGAATTAAAAGTTTCACTCTCAATTCATTACAGAATGTCCCAACATCTGCAAATGTCAGGGTGTAATCCTGCACAAGGCACCCTTCCCTTCAGCTGTGACTGACAGTCCTTTCCCTGCCTGTGTAAGGCAGTCAGTCTTATCTCACAGGTGCTACACTCTGAAAAAGTAAGTGGCTATCTACGTTATCAGAGGATAGGGTGCTCCTATGGGAAAAAAAAAAAAGAAAAGAAGAAAAAGTCCCTTCTTGACCAAATTAGATTGAGATGCTTTTTTTTCTTTTAACATATGTATCTTAGTTGCATACATATATAACTTATATATATAAAGCTTTATTCCACTGTGGTCAGATAGAATGCTGGATATTGTTTAAATACTTTAACAATAAATACAATACAAAATAATAAGAATAATTAGGCCATAATTATGAATATTGTAAGGTATAATTGGGAACATACATTCCCAATGTCCAGTCCATACATATTTGACAACTGATATTAATATTCTATTATCTCTCTATCTCAATGAGTTTAAAGTCCTATACCTAATTCAGTTTCCACCCTAAATTGCATTACCAACTTAAAAATATCTTCTTAGACCTAGAACATCCTTTTAATTCTTTAACATTTAAATTCTTAAAATTTAACTGTAAGACTATAACTATCTAGTCTTCAACCACACCAGAGACCTGAGAAGGATAAATATATCTGATTATACAGGAAGTACAGACCCAGCAACTTCCAAAACTAAGAAATGACAGAGAACTGGCTGCCTGAACAGTCCCCAATTTCTCTAAATACATTAGAGCATCTATCTTCATTCTTTTAGACCTTTATTTCTGATAGACATTAATTGTAAAGCAGGAATTATGAAGGACTTGCCTGCCCTGTCTTGGCAGAGCTAGGCTATCAACTTACCTGTGATGGGATGATGTTATACATTCTAAGTGTTAATTAATTGGTCCTGCTTGCTGTCTGTTACTTACATTGCCTCTGATTGGTTGAATAAATGCTGAGGTCTGAGACTGATCAAAGAGAGAGGTAGGTGGGACTAAGGTGCAGGGGCTTCAGAAACAGAGAGGTTCTTGAAACTGAAGAAGCCTCCAGTAGATGAAGTAGAAGAGGCCTCCAAGATAAACAGCTGGAGCAGGAAGGATGACACACGCCATGGATTAGAGAAAAGAATGTCATTCCACGTGGCCTGGAACATCAGCCTAACATGGAGAATAGCAGTCCAGGGGATGTTTGTATATATGGGGTTATATTTGGGGAATAGAATTAAGAGCTAGTTTAGATGGGCTAAGATTGCTCAATCTAGGTTAAAGCTTGTTAAAATCTGTCAGGTGTCTGTGTGCTCATTTATAATGTCAGGTTAAGTATTAACAACTGCCTACCAATTAAACACAATTTAAATACTGACAAATAATTTAATTAACCATTTTTCTACATACCTGCTTCCAAGTTTTGTCCTTTTTGGATAGCATTCTGTCTAAAGTTGAACCAAGGTATTTTTCTTGTCCAGTGACAAGCTTGCCACTAATGCAACCATCTCCAAATGGAGATTCTTTGATGCTCAACATCTACTTGGAGTAGAATAAAAGGTGCTGCCAGGAGCTGGCATGTCTTATTACTTGCCAAGAAAAAACAGTAGTGTCTCAGCATTAGGATTAGGACAGGGCTCTGTTCTTATCTTTCTAGAAGATTAAAAACATCCATCTAAGGAGTCCAGGGACAACTGGACAACTGAAACTTCTGAAGAAAAGGAACCAGACACCAAAGAAGACAAGAAGCCCAGATGATCCAGCCTTGCAAACTTCCTCAATAGCCATTTCCTCAAATCCAAAACAACTCAAAATGGCTAACTAAGATTGTTCAGCCCCACAGACTGTTCCAACCAGGACTTCAGTAAAGCCCTGAAGTTCAGCCTCTGACTCCAAATGTCTTAGGACATTTAAATAGCTGAGCACAAAAGGACTGAAAATCAAATGTTACTATTAACTTGCTTAACCATTTTTCCATTCTTATTTGGGCCCCCAAACAGGTGTCCTACATCCCATCTCAGCAGGAAATAATTTTAAGGGAGTGACTTCCCATTCTCAGAAGGTGGGGATGGGTGATTTTCCCCTTCTTTGGTCATTTGATGGGTTATAGATGTTTGTTGTTTATTTAGGAGGATGGGTTACAAGTTCTTAAATGGTCTTGTGAAATAGGTTTTGGAGGTTAGACCTAGATTTAGATTCTTGATTCTGCATGCTACTCATTTCTCAGCTAGATGGGACTGATCTTTAATTGATAGACTCTGGAAATTCTTAAAGTTACATTAAAATTCAGCATGATTTCTTCAGGTAAAGGCCAATAAACCAAAATGGCTGGCATCTGCTCCATAGTTCCTCCTTGGCAAATACTCTCTGCACACCTGTTTTAAAATGAAAATTTTTAATTAGAAAAATAAAATCAATTCCAATATCTAAACAATTTGGGATTACCAAAATGGTTAAAAACCTTTTGACAACATACTTTCCTGGTTCTGGAAAAAATTCTAATAAAAATAGTATCTGAAGACTTCAGTAAATCTTAATGGTTCTGTGATCTTCTAGAGGGAATGTGAAATACTTCCTGCCCTCCAGGTAGATTTCTCTGTTTAATTCAAATTTAAGAATTTCCTTGTGGCACTGACTATATGGCCATACACTGACTCCTTAACATAAATAAGCAGGCAAACCCCACTCATGCACAAACACTATGCAGGACTCCTAAATGCTCAAATTAAATAAACTCCCTATTCACTGTTTTCCTCTTCCTCCTCTTTCTTTGCTTTACACTCCTCCCTCCTTCCACAGCCTGAATAGCAAGATCAAAAGGTAGAAATATTAGTGATATTTTGAAAAGAAGAATAGATGGAATCCAGATGGGTGGAAATTTGTATATGATTCTTACAAACTTGGCTATAGTTAAACCCTCTTTTAACCTCTGTCTATGACATTCCAGTTTCTTTAGTTTGGTAACTTCCACTGAGATTTATCTCCAAAAGTACAAAAACAAATATGTTCTTAGAGTAATTAATACTGTCCTCTCCAAAGAGCTTATGTGAAAATCTAAACAGCTAACTTGCTCATTATCACAAGCGAAGTAAACAGCATCATGTTAAATTTTGACCTTAGTCAGGGAACTTGGAAGTGCTATGCTCAAAATTAAACTGGAGTCTAGTGATGTCATAGGACTATCATTTGCTTTGTTGGTAGTGAACTAATACTCAGTTATTATTAGCTCATGAAGAGAGCTCAGAAACAACCCCACCATGCTTTCATCATGTAAATAAGTACACTCAGTTATTACATACTGATTTTCAATAAATTCTCTGCATGTGTGTGTTTAATGATTTAGAAGAGCAGTTGTCTGTTAGCACATAATAACATAGAAATAATATTGCATATCAAATGAAAATGATTACTATTTTAGCCCTATAACCGCTACAATTTAGCTCATTTCCTAAGATGTATTGCTACATCACAATTTAGGAAAACAAAAATAAAATCCATGAACATAGTTAACAACTTTTCTGAAAAACTTCATTAGGTTCACATTTGATGGGAGAATAATCATCTAGAAAGTTTAGACATACCTATATACACCTGAGTGTGAATTATTGCATATACTACATAAGTACAGACACTCTGTAGGTAATACATGGTAAGTCTGAATTCATTTCTATCACTTAAATCTTATAGCATGGAAATAGGAAATAGGACACATTACACAGGAACAGTGGCTGAGACTTACTGAAGTCCAATGCACTGAGTATGAAGCCATTTTCATCTGTGATACTTATGTTCTGCAGGACACTCTCTACTCTGCAGATGAGAAAACTAATGTTATCTGTTGTTTTTGCTACTCTTTTCTGTCTGCAGAATTTCTATATTTGGCATAGTGACAGAGCTTCAGTTATTAGCATCCAAGTCTTCCTATTAAAAATCTAGCTGAGTAGGGCTGCAGTGTCAGGAAATGCAATGTTGAATCTTAGATGCAAATTACCTTGGTGTCTCTCTCTCTCTCTCTCTCTCTCTCTCTCTCTCTCTCTCTGTTTTTCCCTCTTGACCTTTCTTGTCTCCTCCTACCTTTCTGTTTCTATAACCTGGTATGCCAATGTTGAAAGAGCTTGTTTTAGTGAACTCGTACAGTCAAGTATATTATTTATTTTCAATTCCTTGGAACTAAAGGTTAATGCTAACACATAATGGATTGCTATGATGTCTAAGAATGATTTTTCCTAATTTAAGAAACACACACATAATGATTTACAAGAGCAGTTGTAAAGTTAGTACATACTAACATAGAAATAATATTTCATATCAAGTGTATGTGTATGTGTGTATATATAAAACCAACACTCAAACTTGACAGATAAATTACATCATCAGATACCTTTTGATTAATCTAAGCATTGACCAATCACTTATAGTGAAAGCATGAGAGTCTATTGACTTTGTTAGTGCATTGCTTTTCATGCCGTCAAAATTAGAATTTAAAAGTGTCTCTCTATAGACATTTAAAGAACTGCAATTGTTATCATTTAAATAAGACCACATACTTGAGAATTTTGAAATAAATATGATTTTTGTATCTATGACTGAAATAAGGAAGGGGTAGTTAGATTACTCACAGCTTTGAAAGTGAATTAACTTATCATACATAAGTTAAAGAATAAAGTCTTCATACTTGTCTGAAATCCAAGGAGATAACACATAAGCTGCACATGTAAATTGCATAAATAAATTTCACCATATCGTAGGCTACTAAATTCCCACAGAGATAAAGTATATTCAAGGTAGATAAATTTAAAATATGTTCAAGACTATAATGATAGCTGCTATTGGGAATCTTAAAAGAAGTTTGTAGAGCTGGAGAATGTACAACAGATTAAGTAAATACAGTATATGTGATCATAATTTCATGTTTAAAGTTAGTATCATGTGTGAACCTTAGGACAGTGGCCAATGTAGAATGCAAAGGCAAAAATCCTACTTGATTTAAACTTTGTGTCATAATTCAACAGTCTCTAGCATAATATAATGTCTAATGTTTCCAAATCTGAACTTATTCATTCTACAAACATTCATGAATCTAGTACATGTCAGGCTACATGTGATGCACAGCGGAGAGTGGGCCATCTGGCAAAGACTGATGTTTCAGAATAGATTTATTCAACTGCTTCAGCAAGTCTCCATTCTGAGAAAATAACATGAAGTGGGCTTCTTTTACCTTAACCAATTCAGTCAACAAACATTTCGACCGTCTTATGAGATGTGGGGATATATAAGAAAGCAAAAAGAGGACACCAGCCAGGTACTGCTGGAATAAAACAATCTGTGTCAACCCCTCCATGCTGGTGTAAAGTTGGCCCCAGTAGGAGACAGAAATCACTGTTACCCCAGCAAGAAAGCAAGCATAGTAGTGTTAGGCATTTCCACATCTCCAGCCCTGCTTCATGTCCTCCAAGCCAGATAACTAAGGAAAAAAAGAGAAAGTTTACACTTGAATGAGTTTTGCCTTGCTAAGTGATAAAAGGAACTTCACATAATATCTAGAAAATATAAGGAATTCAAAAAAAATCCAAAATAAAATTAGCAAAATCAGCGATTGTGAAAGTTAAGGCTATGCTTTCAGGGATCATTTCTATAGTTTGTGAAAGTTGACATCTAGCATGCCCTGTATTGGAAGGGGTTCAACATAATTAATCAGGAAAAATGAAAAGCACACACACCTCTGACTGGAATGGCTGTTATCAAAGGCATAAAAGATAATAAGTACTGTTAATGACAGAGAAAGGGAAGCTGTGCACACTCTTGGTGGGGATGTAAATTTATATACTGCTAGAAAAGCCAAGCACCCAGATATCTCAAATTAGAACCACAACAAGAACCAGGAGCCACATTATTTGATACACATAAAGAATCAGTATGTTTAAATCAGTGAGTTTAATAGTGAGTCTGTACAATCTAGTTTGTTGCAGCATTATCCATTTACAACAGCCGAAAACTGCAGTCCAGCTGAGTGTCTCTGAATTTATGAGTGGAGAAAATGTGGTACATGTGTGATATTGAATACTATACTGCAACAAATAAGGAATGAAATCCTGTCCTTTATGACAACTTAGGTTAAACTGGAGATCGTGATATTAAGTAAAATAAATTGGGCTCACAAGATAAGTGCCATTCAATTTCCCTCAGGTAGATCCACTGCAACTCATCTCTTGGCTGTTGGAGAGAAATTGACAGTTACCAGGGACTGGGAGAATGCAAGAGAAGGAAAAGGTGAAAGTTTCATGAGAGTATTACACTTGATAAAGAATTTCTGTTGTTCTGTTACTCCTTGTGATGATGTTTTGACAATTTTAAAACTATCTAGAAGAAAATATTCTGTATATTTTTAAATTTTTTAACCATAAAGAAATTATGTTTGAGATGAGCTTACCTTAATTTTAATGTGTGTGTATGAGTGTGTGTGTGTATGTCTCAGTACCACAGTATACATACACAATTTTATGTGTCAATTAAAAGAATTTTTAACAATAGTATTGAAAAATACAGTCCAGCTTAGATAAGTTATAGGGAATAGGGAACCTTCCAGGGCATTCTAGAATAGCTCCACAAAACTACCTTCCTGTTCTTCTTTTCTTTATTGATGTGTTTTTTTTTTTCTCTATTTCCCTAAATATAAGGATCCCTATGTTCTAACTTTTGCTTTATGTTTCAAGCATCTCTTCCCTTGGTTTGATAAGGGAAGACCTATCCTACAAGTTTTAGTGATGTTCTGCTGGGTGCTAATGCCAAATGTGGATTGGCATTTTGACCTCAGTCTCTGACTCACATGTCTGATTTCTGGATGCCTGGGTGCTTTTCCAGTAATTTGTACTCTACACCTGAACACAGAAGTCCAGCCTGCTGGCACACCAGGTGTGATGCTTCTTAATGGCAAGATGTTCTGATGCCCCAGTCACTGGTATGGGATATGATGTCATCTCACATCTACCAGTTTCCCAGGTGCTGTTAGCCTGGCCTCGTCTATAGCCTTCTTAGTCCTGGCCAGGCTAATTTTTTGTTTTGTCTTGCTCTGTTTTTCTCCATAACTTAGTTCCCCTCTCTCTAAATCTGTTGCTTGCCCAGGAGGAGACACAATACGTACTTGTTCAACCCGAGATGGCCTTTTTGGTGCTGTTGTTTTGTTGTTTTGCTTATCATCTACCTCCTGCAATAGTTCCAAAAAAATAAGAAAACATGCGGAGGAGATGGAGCAGTGTGCACATTGGAGCAATACTGGGATGGGTGCTTCCTTGAGACTCACAGTGTCAGAGTGAGGGCTTCAAACACCAGTTTCTCTATTTGAAACTTCAGAAATGACTCTAAAACTTCAAAAGTATTTTGTCTAAATTTGAAAGAAGTCAGGTTCCCAAAGGCAGTAGTGGGTGGGGCTCAGGAGAATGTCGGGCCTAACCTTTTATGAGGTGCTACCCTGGAATACAGAAAGGAACCTGTAATACAGAAAGTTTGACTTAATGAGGTGACAAGATTGAAAAAGAAGTTTCCTTTCTTTAAAGAAAAAGTTACAGTAACTTCTAAAATGTCTATTGATTGAATATTTGAATGAATGAAACAAATAAATATGTGACAGAGATGAAAATATCCTCGGAGAACAAACTGAATGCTTGCCAAGCTCTCTGGAAGTTAATTATGCTCCCCACAGCTGGCAGAGGTGAAGCAACTAACAAGAAACAATGCATATCCACCCAAGACTGAGTTTACCAATCTCTTCTCCAGTGTCCCCATCATTTGAAATCCTCACATTGCTGTGTTCTTTACTAAGACAGAGTTGTCAGAGCCTCAAGTCGCCCCAAACATTAGCTATCTATTGCTAACATGTTGTAGAAATTAATCCCCTAAATAATTATTTTGACAATTTCTGTGGGTTGAGTCAGAGACAGGTTAAAATTCAAAAATCAAACTGCTGCTAAGCTGCTTTCTCTGAAGGCTTTAGCACTCTCTCTATTGGGGGAAGCTCTATATTCACGTTCAGTTATGGTTGTTGCCATACCTTGGTCCCTTGCCATGAGTGCCTGTCTCTAGGGTTCCCTTGTAACAGGCCAGCTGGCTTCCCTCTGGGTAAGTGATACAAGATAGAGTGAGAAAAAAATTCCCCAGATGAACACTACTATCTATTTATAACCTAATGTTGTATGTGACAACCTATTATATCTGCGATATTTTATTCATTAAAGCTGGGCCATTAAAATCCAGTCCATCCCCAAACAGAGGAGATAACCCAACGGGCTGGAGAGGGAATGACTACACAAAGGTAGGATCATAGGGCTCCAAAGGTACCACACTAGAAGGAGGAAAAACATCCACTGACATGCAACATCTCAAGAGTAATGGCTTTATGTGGTTGAATTTTATAGAGGCTCTCTCCTATCAGTGTAGCCTCATCGATCACAGCTAATAAAAGACAGAGTGGAAGATAAAACTGAACTGAACCATTCAAAAGCAATCATGAAAGCAGATGAAGAGAGGGTCGCATTATAATACATCAACATGATACCCAAATATGCTCACAAGAGACTGTATGATAATTTGGTATATTCTTCTCAACATGACTATGTATCTTTTATTTGGGTCTTATTCTCATTTGGTATCAAATGCCATTAATAGTCCTAAATGATGTCAGTGCGATAGAATCTTTCTCCACAGCAATTATCTAAGGCTGCCTATATGATGAATGTTCAAATATGCCTAGGAACTTTACAGACAGATGGTTATTCGGATCCTCCTACAGACTGTCTACATGACAGTGAAACTCACAGCTTCCTGTGATCTCCCTTGCCTCTACTTCTTCCCCCACTTAGCAGCGAAGTTGATTTTAATTTTTTTTCTCACACCTCGGGTTTTATCATCAAAAGTAGGTCACTCTCTGGCATCTAAAACACTCACAGTAGCTCTGTTCCCAGAGTGTGAAATCAGACAGTTTAAAAGCATTCAGAGTGAAAGCCTTCCTTGAGCATGGGAACATCCAGTGTGCTTAAGGGGAGTCCTAGTGAAGCAGGTCTAACTGCTCCCTCACTGTCTCTGAATAAAGCAATGCCACTCCATGGTGTCTTCTCAACAGAGTTGAAATGAACGCTGTGCTTGCCCATTACAGGAAATCTCAGCACTGCCCTGTCCCCCTGTCAGTTAGATGCTCCAGTCTATCTTCCACATTTCAGTGCTAGGACTTGAGCTCAAGCTTCAGATCAAAGAAATATACTGAGTCAAATGGTGTCCTTCAATAACTCACCGGAAGCTAGAAAACCGACCTTGTCCAGAAACAGACTCTTTACACATGTAATCAGGTTAAAAAGAAACGGCGATGGGTTAGACTATGTCCTAAATCCAGCACAAATGACATCTTTAGGTGAAGCAGAAAATTTGGATTGAGACCAAGCACCGAGTAGTGAAGCTGTGTGAAGGCAGACGCCAACTGGAGCTTTCCATCTACCATCCAGGAATGTCGGTAACTATCCTAAGCACCCCAGAGCCTCCAAGAGGCATAACAACACTACACCATCAGCAGCAACATCTGCGACTGTGTCTTTGTGCCCCGTGAAATTCAAAAGAGTGGAAGGAGTCAACATCCCAAGTCTGACTGCCTTCTGAATTCCGTGCAGTTTCAGCCTCTGATCTCTCCAGCTGCAGTCTCTCAGATTCAGCCTCAGCTCAGCCACACCCCTGTCTCTCACCCCAGCTGCAGGCCTGTATCCTTCTTAGCCTCAGCCTCAGCCTCAGTCCCACAGGCCAGCAGGATGAGTAATGCCCCTCTAAGTCTGATGGCAAGCAGGAAGAGCTCTCTGCCTTGTCCTTCTCTAATACCCCCTGAGGCTTTAAAAAGCAAGGTTATTGTTGTTTCAAGGAAAGTTCCTTCTGGTATAGAGCCTAAAAATAGTTCTAGGAAAACAATATACTTTCAAAATATCTATAGGGTTGTTCATTCTTTCTCTTCCCTATTTATTTACATTGCTTCTTTCCCTTTCCTTTTAAAGAAATCCTCCTTTATTTTCACTTCTTATTTTTGGAGAAAAACAAAACAAAACAAAAAATCAGCTGCTAGAAGAAAACATTAGAGATTTCAGGCTGTAACCTAAGCCTGTTTTTTTTTTTTTTTTAAACACGAGAGCAAACAAACAAGAGACAAACAAAGAATAAGTAACTTGAACTTCAACAAAATCACACACACACACACACACACACGTACACCACATACACACACACACATACACCACACACACACACACACACACACACACACACACACACACGGAGATTCTCCTCCAATGGTCATGACTTCATTAGCACTGAATACTTAGCTAGGTTTCCAGTTCCAGGGATGATTTTCTTCTTATTGAGTGTGTCGTAGGTCCAATTAGAGAGTTGTTAGTTACTGCCAAGGTAGACACTAGCACACCCTTAGGGCCATTGTGCCATGCTGGTCATTGATGTGGTTCATACAGGTCATAGCTGGTTAGTACTGTTGTTTACCTCCTTCCTTCTGCAGGTTTCATGGTATCTTTTGGTATCATGAAAGATAGTTTTCAGGGTTAGGGCATTTGGGTCATTTCTAGAACAGAGGTTCCCTGTGCGATAGAGAGAGTCCACTAAAGAAAACCATAACCAGTCAAAATGCAGCATTCTGGAGCCAAATCCCAGTTGATACATCTACAAAAAATTTCTACATCAAATGCTCTGAGAGTATTGTGGAAGAATGATCAGAAAGATTTTAAGAGCCAGAGGATGAGGGCGCTTGCTGTGAGATTGTGCTTTCTCTACTATCAGAAGCTATACCCATAAAGTCTCACCAGTGAGACTGCTAAAACAAAAGAGGATATCACTGGACATGACAAGGTGAATGTGGGAAAGCCCAGGAAGCCCCAACTCTACACAAAGGACTACAACCATCTGAATCAATCTGTGAACTAGAAAAGTAGTCTTCTCCAGGGAGGAGCACACCAATTGGTTTTCTTGTGCCAAATGTTTATCTAGGAAAACAAATATACAAGTAACATCATACAAACTGAATAGGTTATATTTAGGAGTATAAATATATTTTATTTATAGATATATGTTAATGATATGACTTGCAGATATTTTCTTCCATTCTGTGGAATGCTATCTCATTTTCTTGATGGTGCAGTTTATTTGAATATATATATATATATATATGATTTTGATGAAGTACAAGTTATTCTTTTGTTTATCTCTTGCTTGTTTGCTCTCCTGTTTAAGAAAATATACCATATATATACATGCAGTAGCAATACAAAAAGAGGCAATGAGTTTGAAGGATGATGGGAAAGTTATATGAGAGAGTCTGATGATAGGAGAATGAAGGTAGAAATGTAATTAAATTATAGTCTCAAAAAATTCTCAGGTAGAAATTGAGGAATGCATTTGAATACAGATTTCCTCAAAGTTACGAATAAACTCAGAAAAGGCTGATGGGGTGTGAAAGAAATTTAAATCTAAGTCTAAGATACTACAGAATATCCAATGGGAAGGCTACAAGTGAAAAACAAACAAACAAAAACAATGTCTGGGAGGAGGAATCAGAACCCTCTACAGAATTTGTGGGAGTTTAAAACTGTCTGACCATTTGGGAAAACCTCTTGGTAAAAGGTTATGCATGGCATTGCCATATATGATTGAACAACTACCCCAGAGCCACATACATAAGACACACAAAAATACATCTGAACTAAACATATACATACATATTTATGTCATGCTAGTAGAAAACAACCAATGGAAGCTACCTAGATATCTTATCAACTGAAAAAAAAATTGTATACAATGAATATGCCTATCCATAAAGTTAAAACAAAAGTACTGAAAGATACTAAAATGTACAGTACAGATTCAAGTTGACAGTATCATATGATGTGAAAGCAATAGCCACAAGAGACCATAGAATGGCAGACATAAGTATATGTGGAATGCACAGAACAGGAGAATATTCAAAGTCTAGACGTAGGCTAGAGGATCCTTAAGGCTTTCAGGAGGGAGGCAGAGAATGAGCACCGGATTTCCTTCAGGGATTATGTACATATTCCTAAATTAGAAGGTATGCTGTGTGTACAGTTCTATGAATATGGTACACCCAGAGACTGCAGCTGCAGACCACTGTTATTTAAGGTTACCTACTAGAGAGCACAATGAAGTATGAGTACTTTGCTTTAGGACAGGCTTATTCTGACTCACAATTCAAAGGTATAGTCTGTCTTGGTAGTTAGCATGTCATGGCTTGGTATGATCAAGGCAGCAGGGGCTTGAGGCAGCTGGTTACATTGCATACTGAGCCAGGAAACAGAATGATAAATATTGAAACTCACTTTCTACTTTTCACTCAGCCTAAGACAACAGTTCATGGAAGACCTTCTTAAGGAAGTTAGCCTAACCTAGAAGCTCCCTGACAAACACGTGTGGGCTTTGTTTCCTAGGACATTTTAGATCTTGTCAAGTTGACAATATTAACCATCACAGCGAGTGATTCAAGATTATTTTTGTACTGTAGTTCATTGGCTTTTTAAACATATATTTGAAAATAAATTGTGTAGAGAACCTAAATTAAGCACTCTTCTACAGTTGGTAGTGAAAAGGTGTATCTTAGTAAGTAAGCAATATGGCAAGCATTTTTCAAGTGAAAAGGAAAATTTATAAAAATCGCTTTTCATTAACATTTAAATTTAGGAATCAAACTTTTCTTGGTACCTATCTCTTGGTTAGGACCTAACTGCCAGTTTCTAAATCTGCCCGTGTCTGTATATGAGGTTTTGGATCTGTGTGTAACACCTCACTTGTGCCTAGATTTCCATTTATCAACCCTCCTACATCACTTTGCTCATGAGACAATGAATGTGAAACACAGGAAAGACTATTCGCTTGTCCTTATGAGAAATGGTTGGAAAACAGCAGTCCTATGAGTTGGGCATGCTTCTTGCAAAGTAATGTTGTACTCTCACAGGGACTTCTTGGATTTCATGCTGAAACAGGAATCTGGAAACTAAAGTGTCCTCTTCTCTATCTCCAGATTTTTAACAAAGGAATTGTGATGCTATATAACTTTATTTTTGTACATTAATTTATTTGACTTACCTAAACTAAAGCATGTCTACCTTCTTACATTTAGAAATAGGTCCCATCAATTTGGGAACTTCTTACACTTAGTGAAATGTGAAATGTACCCTTTCTACTTTAGAGTGAATATGGATTAAGAGAATAATCCAGTGGCATGTGGAATTTCAAAGTGTACAATTTCCTGATATGCACAGGGAGCAGCATCTGTCTTGTCCTTTGAGTTGGATACTATAGATCCACATGTTAGATGCTGCTCCATGATGAAGGGAGACTGGGAACATTCCCATGGAGAATAAATACCTACAAACAAAATATGAAGGTAGGTGGGTAAAAAAAAAAATGATCTCATGGAGATAAAGAAAGAGGCTATGTTTATAAGTATAGTTAGTTACTAAATTCCATAAAAGCATAGACATACTCTATTTTCCTTTTCCAAAGAATATGGGAAACACTTCTCTGAAGCACTGTTGTGAAATTTTCCTTTTGAAGCTTAAAGGCCCAAATTTTCCAGCAGGAAGATTACTTTGAAGTCATGCTCTGAGCAGTGTCAAAACAGATGGTAAACAACCAAAACCATGGAAGAGACTCTTAAAGTGAAGAAACCCTTTTCTAAAATAATGGCTGGAAAGACACACTGGGGTCCCAGTATGTTGCTCGTGTCTGCTGTTTTGTTTAGATTTGAGGGAGGGAGGGGAACTTGGAAAATTCAAGTTACTTTTCTTCTTAACAAAAACCAAATTAGTGATTTCCTTTGCTCTAGTTTGGACATAAGCATTTTCAGATTTATGCCCTCTGTTACTTAAAATAACCTTACACTCTGAAGACAGAATTTCTGGAAGTGTTTAAATTTTTATCCACTTATATAGATTCCAGATTTGATTTTACATATTATTTTACGCCCAGTTCCCCCAGGTAGTCTATAAAATTAAAATAGCATAGAAAATTAATAGCTATTAAAATCAGTTGGAGCCTGAGCAGGGTCAACTGGTAAGTATTACTGGTGGCTGAGTGGGTGCAAAAGAGTGTCTAAGAATTTGGAGGGCCCATACGATCTACTTTCATCAAAAGTGCTTATAAAAATAACATTTGTACTTGCTTCTATTAAATTTATTAATTACTTTGGACAGGCTCATCTGGTAGTTCCCCTTACAAATTGAAGATAATTGAGTAAAAACTTCAGAAGGCTGTAGACAAGTATGTGGTTTGTAAGGCTTCTAACTCTTGTTCCATGTTTTCATTTGCCCAAGCTGCTGGTATCTGAAAGTCAAACTCTATCAAAAGTAGTGTGGTCTACCCATTAACTTCTTACTTTCAATCCACAGTCCTTCCTCTCTGGTCTCTATGCTGCAACTTCCCTCAAATTAGCAAGCGTGGTAACTTGTGCTTATACGTTCTCCCTTCCACATCTTGTTGTTCAGATAAGACACATTGGACTTCTGTGAATGCTTCCCATGTAAAGCCACTTGTACTTCAGTGCCAGAATTACTTATTTCTCAGAATAGTCTACTTTCTTCAGTTAGTTCATTGTTGATATGTGTTTACAAATACACATCCCCAGGTTCTTGTTTAAAAAGAAAATAAAAGCAAATTCTGAAGCCAGATGGCAAGATGGCAACTCACACTTGTAATCTCAACCCTTGAAGAGGCTGGGGTAGAAGAATTGCAATGATATTGTAGGAATTCTGGGCTATATAGTAAATACAAGGCCATTCTGAGCTACAGAGTGAGACTCTGTCTCATAAAAGAAAACAGCAACAGTATAAAGTTTGAACAAATTGTTTAATTTGAAAACTCTGTGCTTTTTATCATTTAGACTTGGCCAACTTCCAGTGATACTTCTTTTGTCATATTCATTCCAAAAAATTCAATGCACTTTGAGCCAGTCCTTCATTTCTACATCTGCATATGCAGGCCATGGTCATCTCTGAACCTATTTGTCTATCGAAATGATAGCATGCTTTACAACAGATATTTGATAACATTTTTACAAGTTCAAGTAACAAAAATATTCACCAACTGTAACTTTCTCACTATGTGAAAAACTATTATCACAGATGCCGAGGAACTAGAACAAAAGTAAGTTTAGACTTGGTTGATTCTAGGTGAATGTTGATGTTCTAAATTGAAAAGCTTGTTAACTGTTGGCATCACACACTCTGCCTAAGGAAGAGAAATAACCATGGTTGGCTTCAACAAGCAGGAATGTAATCATCCCTGAGAGAATCATAACTGATAATTAAGACATGAAAATCTTCTACTCATCTTGATGTGAAAAGAGTTGCTACGACTACATAAATAGATGTTTATTGTATCTGTGGGATTATAATGCATGTGAGAAGATAGTATGAAAATGATGTCTAGAAAGGCTTTGAAGGGAAACATATGGGAGATCAAGGTGTGTGAGAATTTATCCATTGGTAAGAAGGTGGGGTTCATGAAGCACTTGAACTTTTATTGAAAATAACAGGAATCTCATTAGTGACTAGAGCATAATGCCTTATGGAAGACATGATACCTTCCTCCATAGACCCAACAGAAATGTTACATGACTTTGTAGAGTATCTCCTTCACCTGGCATTGATTGCATCCTACTGAACTTGGACAAATATTATTTACTTTATGCTGCTTTTTGTTATAAGTACATCTTGTTCTCGTGGAGACTTATAATCTACCTGACCCAACATGACAGTGTAATTATTCTTTTAGATCCCTTAATGATCCTTGAGCTAAGAGACATTCAAAATGCTTATAATATAAAATTAAAATGCATGCACACACAGTTACTGTGTTAGTCAGACCTTTATCTCACTTGAAAACACTTTCAACTTAAGAAAAAAAAAATTTACCTTGGCTCATGGTTTCAGAGGTTTCGTTTCATGGTCTGTTTGCTTCACTCCTGTGGGCCTATGATGAGAAAACAATGAGGCCAAGTGTGTATAAAGATGTTTAGCTTCTGGTGGCCAGGAAGTAGAGAGGGAAAGGAAGGGCCCAAGAACAACATAAATCTCCTAAGGATAAACTTTCAGTAACCTGCTTCCTCTAGCTTGGCTACACTTCCCAGAGTTTCCATATCTCCTAAAACAATGCCACCAGTTTGGGACCAAACCCTCAACATGAGCCTGTGAGTGACATCTTGAATCAAACCACAATGCATCCTCACTAACTGTTATGGATTAACTATGTACCCACATGAAGCCATTTTGCAAAGCTTCCCCAGATGGTTTCTGGAGATGGTGATTTTAGGAGTTACAGTTGTTGGGTTAGGTCCTAAGGGCCTTGTGACAGGACTAATGGTCTTTCTTTATCCTCTCCCTTCTTCTTTGTTCTATTCCTCTAACCTGTTCACACTCTTCACTCGTCACAGTTACTGTAAAGGGAACATATGAGGGAATAGAGTCTACAAATCAGAAGCTATCACCCAGAGCCTAATAGGCCAGCACTTTGATTTTGGGCTTCTCAATCTTACCAATAAAGAGCATATTGTTACAGGACATCGTAAGATCTAAATACCACTATTCAAATTGTTTAATAACTGAAGTTTCCATTAAAAAAATCTTGTCATAAAAATTTATTTACTCAGTTTAATCTGAGTAGGATACTAGCTGGTTGCCACAGATCAGACAAAGACTCAAAGTCAGATAGATAGTCTTGAGTCTAGGTGGTCCACAGCACCTAGTAGTTGCCACCCCAGATCTGTTACAGGATGGCATTTCTTTGTTTCACTGGTTTTGTTTTGTTTTTGGCTATGCAGAAGCATTGAGCTCAGGGCCTTGGTCAGGTCCTCTCAACACCAATGTATATCCTCAGCCCTTTTGTATTCATTTGTTTCCGAGACAGGGTCTCACTATGTATTCCAGATAGCCTTGAACTCATGACTCTCCTGCTTTATCTCCCAAATACTGGGGTTATAGGTGTAAACCACCACAAATGGTAACCAGAGCAACTTTTATGCTGACCATGAAATATAATATAAAGCAAGCACTTATTTTTTATCTACTTCTCCCCCAACAGGTCCTTTCTGTGGATCTAGAAACTTTTTCACTCCTTGGAAGAAATATGAAGCATGTTAAAGACTTTCCTATATGCTCTCAGATAAGTAGTTACAGTGCTCATCCCAGGTAAAAATAAAGCCTCAGCCTCCATTGAAGAAATAGCCTCTCCCTTTTCCAGGCTGCCTGTAAGCCGGGCTACTTGGTATAGAATAGATGAAGTGGAAGATACTCTTCCCTGGTTCCACAGCAACCACCCTGTCTCAGCGATGTAGCCAGGAGCTTTTCCATTACTGGAGAGTTAAATGATGAAGGACAGACTGGGGCTGTGCAGGTGGCCTTGACACCCTCTGAAAGGGGAGTGACTGACAGTCTCCACAGAATAACTGTAATCACTGAGGGTCCCTTGCATGCCATCCCTTCTGGAGAGGGAAGTAACCCCTATGGCTGCCATTTTGAGGGGTTTGGCAATATGTCTGTAATCCCATATGTTGCAGAAATCCAGGAGAATGACATGAAGAAATATTCATTGTACCTTTCTCTATTTTTTCTTAAAATGAGAGAACATTATCATAATGATAAAAATCAAATGGAAATAAGTCACATCTTTGCACTGCAGAAAAGCATGCATACACACACACACACCATACACCCTACACACACACACACACACACACCATACACCCTACACACACACACACACACACACCATACACCCTACACACTACACACACACACAC
>CAJQZJ010032679.1:968196-1001519 GCA_907164525.1 Lophiomys imhausi
CTGAGGTGGTTGAAGAATAGATAGCTAGAGTCTCATAGTTAAATTTTGAGTTGTTTAGGAATCAAGAGGGTGTTCTGTATCTAAGAAAGTATTTTTAAAATTGTGAGGCAAGTTAGTATGAAAGCTGAGTTAGATATAGAACTTTAAACTCATGGAGATGGTTAGATAGTAGAATGTTAAAGTCAGGTGCCAAATACATATGGACTGGACATTGGGAATGTATGCTAAGCCATATAACTCTTATAATTGTGGCCTATTTATTTCTGTTGTTTTGTATTGTATTCATATTTATAAGAGAAAGAACCATTTTTTGGACTGAAAGGGAGAGCTTTTGGGGGGAAAAAGAAATACCTTAAACTAAAAAAAAAAAGAAGGGAAGAGTAAAACTCCATTTATCTTACACCTTCAAGGGTTGGTCCATAGGTTTTGGCTATGGTTAAGATTTTACTATATGAGTTTTTGAAAGAACTTATATACATATAAAGGTTAAAGGGCATGCTCGCTGCTGACATACAACTCTTTCAACTTGGCATTCATTATTTCTTAGCTGGGAATGATTAAAAGAACAAAACAAGACAATCATTCTAAAATGACCCTTATGAAATTATAGCAGTTCTCAGTTAAAAGTTCTCTGAGAAACAACAACAAAATTATGAATCTTTTACTGACATAATCTTATATATTGTTTCTATATATTGGGTTCTTTAAAGTGAGGTATTTCAAAGAATATAATATTACATTTATAGCCATAGAACAAAAAAAGAAACTCCTGGTCTTGGTCATAGATACTCCCTCTTTGCCATGAATAGCAGTGAACTCAGAGGTTCGTCATTACCCAAGATGCATAAAATGAGCAACGGGTGTGAATCCAGATGAAATCAAGTCCTTCTAGGGCTCAGGGTACTTTGTGGAGGATACAATGGGAAGTAGGTAAGAGCTGGGGTGGAGGACCAAAAAGTACCACCTCTTAGGCTTCGTACAACTACTTTAATCATTAATTCACATCAACTGTAATTAGTTGCACTTGGCCTATACAACCCAGTCCTGTCAAAGTCAAAAAAGAGAAAGATCTAACTTCCTGTTACCTTTGCATCATTGACTCTGGACGGATTATGGAAGAGGGGAAATTTTTTGTTTTGTTTTGCTTGGGTTTTTTTTTTTTTTTTTTTTTGGAGACAGGGTTCCTCTGTGTAACAGAGACTCTCTTTGAAGACCAGGCTAGCTTTGAACTCACAGAAATCTGCCTGCATCTGCCTCCTGAGTACTGGGATTAAAGGTGTGTGCCACCATGCCTGGCATCAAGAGGGGGAATTATTGTCTTTAGTTGTGTACCCACACTGAAGCCAATAGGCTCCAATGGGGAGGTACAAGCCCATGATCACATAAGTGTTCCTGATTGATTTGGGTGGCTCCCAAAACAAAATGAATAGACAGGAATGCTGAAGAGATATTTATTGGGAGAATGGACAGAGTAGGAAATAGAAGAGTAGTTGAGAGTAGTATGCAAAATTATAACATATATGCATATATATCAGTAAATTACACACACACACACACACACAAACCAAATAAATAAATAAATTTTTGAAAAGTTGTAGGTATAAAATGTAAAACAAAGCCACTTTCTGAAGCATTATTTAAATCAGTGTATCAGTATATATATAAAGCATTTCAATAAGTATCTGAAGTCAAAATGCTTCACTCAGCTGGAGAATGCTCATTTAATAAACATGCATGGTTAAATTCTAGCTTCCATTCTTCATGTTGTGTTCAGATTATTGAACAAATTTATTATTCAGTGTGTCACGTAATTCTTTTGATTTGTTTTCACTCATAATATATTATTGAACAATAGAAAATTTTCCCAAACCTTAAATAGGTGTCCCAATGCCATTCCATTTGTTCCCCAGTACAATGTTGAAATATTAGCACTTTCAACATAACATGGTTTAAGAACAAGTCTATTATTCATTGCCAACTCCCCTTGGAAGGAATGCAGTCTACTAATTATTCTACAGCTTCATCACCTAACTACATGAAAATTTCCAATAATCCCTAGCTTTGTAAAGAGTTCTTTAATTTTTAATGCTTTATTACCAAAAAGGTGCAGCAACATAGAGAGAAAGCTTTTTTAAAAAAACATCACATGTCACCATCTGCATGCAACATTGAATAACAACCCATGAGATATTTTTATTATTTGCATGTATATTTAAAGAACTATGTATGATAAATTATTGATATTTTCACAGCATATATTCCTGGATAAGTCACAGAAAGGTGAAATTAATGCTTTTAGAATCAGAAGTGAAGAGTTTTATTTCTTTCACTGTCTCAACATCCCTTGCCTTTCCCTACCTCCCTTTAAGATTTAACTCCAAACATTGCAAATGCTTCTACATCTATTATTTCTATTATTGTAATTTTAAACATTTCAAGGAACAAGGAACTAAGAGTAGACTGAGTCGCCAATCTTATGTCTGAATCCCCACATGAAGGATGGTCTCCTCCCTAAGGTCAACATGATTTCCAGATTTAACCAAATTAAAAGTACTTCCTGGTGCTTTTTTCAGTATGAAATTTATATCTAAATACACGAGTTATCTCAAGACATACTTTATGGACGGTTGTCCAAGCCAATGTGTAATTGCCAGTTGTAAATTTCATTGGCTTATATTTCCCAAGGTGTAGCAGGGTAAAATTTATGAGCATCTCCCTCTGTCAAAAATAATAACACTGAATAGCATATTCAATACAGAAAATCCTATTAGTCTTCCAGAATTGGTTATTAATATTTCTGTTGTATGTTGTGACACCCCTAAAAACTATCAATACAGTCACCAATCACATTAAACCCATGTTTCTAATATACAAGAATAAGGAAAAACTTATGGATGCATTTGTAAAATGAATTCAGAGAATCTAGGGTTACATACTTTGCAAGCAGATGATGCTATTGTTCATTTGCTATTCCATCAGGTTCAATTCTGCTGTTCTTGAACACACACGGCATCATCGGAATTTACTATGTTTGTGATCCACAATTTTATAAAAAACATAATCAACATGTAACTTTCCAAGCACATATTAAATTTATAAAAATGTGAGGCAAAATTATAAAATGTAAAGAAAGTTGTTTTTTAATACTCAAAACCAAAATATCTCATTTATATGATTAAGCTCATGGTGTGGGCTTTTCTCGTGTTTTTTTAGCACAAAAAGTTTTATATCATTTGATAATAAATTATGTTCAACTTATGGAGCCTTATATTCTGTCTGCAAAGTAATAGATTTTTGAAGGTTAAAAAAAAATCTGAAACAGTTTCATTAAGTATAAGTCAATTTTTAGAGGCAAGGAAAAAAACCTGCGCTTCAAGAATGAAAGCCAAAAGAGGTGGTGCAGTACATTTGCCACAGTATCATTTGCCAGATGAACTTGTGCTATGAACTTTGCAAGGAGACTTACAGGGTGGTGTCTGAAAGCAAATCTCCAGAAAGCAAACTTCCTTTGTTCTCTGTCTACTACCCATGAAAGAATTATTGGACAAAGTCAAAATGAAGTATGAGGTTTGATTATCTCTGCCTCTCTCTCTGTCTCTCTCTGTCCTTTCTTCCTTCCTTCTGTCCTTCTTTCTTTTCATTTTAGCACTACAGATACTCAACTAAGAAAAGCTCTACGAAAGAATCCACTGTATTAATACCTGAATAATTCCTGATCAAGCATTTTTTCGTGAATGAAATTTTACTCCTAGTCACCACTTGTCAGCCACTTAGCAGCTTGCACTGTGGAGAATTCTTGCTGATCTGATCTAACTACCAAACAAAGGAAACTTGAACCTGCAAGGAAAACAAGAAAAGGGCATTGTTGATCTGTCCTGAAAAAGTGCATGTATTCACATTCAGATGACACGGCAGATTAAGCAGACATTGGTGAACCACAGATTGTGTAGAGTGTAGGTCTATTTTGGTGGAAATGAGGTCAGAGCCTCAGAATAGATTCGGCATTTCGTGAGTATAATCATGTCTCAGGCTTTAGTGCCTGCCTGAGATAAAATTTCAGCTTGGCCCTGCAGTATCATTAAGTACCTCATCTGGATGATTTAGCTTCAAATTAGGTACATAAAAATTACAACCAAATATCCTCTGAAAAATCATAACAAAACAAAAACACAGCTTAAGGCTGAATCTCGAGCTTGCCATTACGAATCGAAGCACCACTGGGCACAGTGCCTTCCAGGATTTAAAATGGATTCCAACTTCTTCGATATCTTGAGAATAAGCCAGTCATTCATTGTCGTCTCAACACCTAGCATTGTTTCTGACTTGGGAATGAATGAGTACAATGAACAAACTGGCATTAAATATATGTTTTCCACAGATATATCAAAATAATTCAGTAATTCTTTTTATCTCCTCACTGTGCACTAAAACATACACAAAGTTGAGTTCACCGTGTATACATTTTAAATATTTCAAGGGCTTTATTTACCACTTCTCCAAACAAACTGTACATCTGGCAGATACAAATGTATGACTATATAAGCCAGTGAAAATAATGGAATTCTGCAAACAGAGATGGTGTAGTGACACAAAGTATGTGGCTAATGATAATAAAAATAAAAATGTGATCTGTTTTACTTGAAACTTTCTTTTGTTTGGGGGAATACAGTTACCTGTGGCTTCTTGGTACTCTTAGAAAGAATCCATAGGCATAGCCATAGTTAAGAAGTAATTAACTTTTTAAAAAAGCATAAATGTGATTATTTTCACATTTTGTATTCTAATTCATGATTTGTCTCTTAATGCCAAGTTTCTAAAATATGGTCTTGTATGTTTAAATTTTTTTAACATTTATTTATTAATACAAGTTATATCTAGATCACAGCCCCTCCCTCCTTCCTTCTCAGTCCCACCTTCCCACTCTCTACTGCCTTTCCCACCTATCCTACTCCTCCGGTTTGGGGGCCCCCACGTATCATCACCCCTCAGTTCATCAGTCAAATTAGGGCTAAGAGTTTCCTCTTGCTCTTGGGCCAGACATGGCAGCTCCACTAGGGTAAAGTGTCCCACTAACAGGTAACAAATCCATACTGAGACTGCCACACCCTACTTGCTAAGGGATCTTTATGAAGACCAAGTTGCTTCTATTCTGTATTAGTATGTGGGGTGTCTAGGTCAAATTTAATCTTTTTTCTTACTTTTTTTGGTTAGTGTTTCAGTCTCTGTAAGCCTCTAGGGGCCTAGGTTGGTTGGTTCTTTGATCTTCATGTGTTGATCTTGACCCCTCTGGATCTCTCTATTTCTCCTCCCTCTCTTATACAGGGCTCTCAGAGCTCCACCTAATGTTTGATTGTGTGTCTCAGCATATGTTTTGATCTGTTGCTGGGTGTAATTTCTCATAGAATAGTTCTGCTAGGTTCCTGTTCCTTTAGGTATGTGGGTTGTAGGATAGTTACCCTGTACTATGTGGCTAACATCCAGTTATAAGTTAATAAATGCCATGAATATCTTTTTGGCTGGTGGTAAGTCCACTCAGGCTGAGCTTTTCTAGTTCCATCCATTTGGTTGCAAGTTGCATGATTTCCTTGTTTCTGATAGCTAAGTAGTATTCCATTATGTAAATGTACTACAGTTTTTTTTTTTATCCATTCTTTGATTGAAGGGCATCTGGGTTGTTTCCAGTTTCTAGCTATTACAAATAAAGCTGCGATGAACATAGTTGAGGAGATGTCCTTGTGGTTTGGTGATGAAGAATCTTTTGGATATATGCCCAGGCTGGGTCTTGAGGTAAAACTATTCCGTTTTCTAAGATATCGCCAGACTGATTTCCATAGTGGTTGTACAAGTTTCCACTTCCACCAGCAATGGAAGAGTGCTCCCCTTTCTCCACACCCTCGCCAGCATGTGCTGTCCTTTGAATTTTTGATCTTAGCCATTGTGGCAGGAATCTCAAAGTTGTCTTGAGTTGCATTTCCCTGATGACTAAGGACACTGAGTGTTTAACTGCTTCTTGCCCATTAGAGATTCCTCTCTTGAGAATTCTCAGTTTAGCTCTGTACCTCATTTTTTTTTATTGCATTATTTGGCTTGTTGTGTCTAATTTCTGGAGTTTGTTTTAAATTTTGGATATTAGCCCTCTGTCAGATGTGGGATTGGTGAAGATCTTTTCCCAATATGTAAGTTGCCATTTTGTTCTCATGACAGTGTCCTTTGCCTTAAAGAAGCTTTGAGTTTCATGAGGTCCCATTTATTAATTGCTGTTCTTAGAGCCTGAACTATTTATTGGTGTTCTGTTTCGGAAGTTATCACCTGTGCCAATGAGTTCGAGGCTTTTCCCCACTTTCTCTCCTATTAGATTTAGTATGTCTGGTTTTATGTTGAGTTTTCAAATAGCTTTAGTTTTTAATTTTTAAAATATCTTCAGTAAATGCACACTTAATGGAATTAGTAGAGTCTCAGTCACAACCAAAGAGTCAAGAAATAGGTTTCCATGTAAATGACAGCAGTTCTTCCATATCTGATCACTTAAATCTGACACCAGAGAGTTCAATGCCATGTGTGTGAGAACAGGTTCCACCCAGGCCCTCCTCAGCATGAGTTCTGGTCCCAATAGTTCAATGGCTTGAGCATTTAATGTAACTTCTGGGATTTCAGGGCACAGATCTTCTGAATGGGGAACATAATCATTCTATTGCTTTCATCCTTGTAAGACTGAGACATGACCACTCTGTGCCAAGTAGAGTGCTAGGCAAAGAATGATCAGTAAATGCATTTTTACTACATTAAAAAGCACTAAGAAGCTGTGAGGCTTCTCTAGCTGAGCAATGGGTTACCTCCTCTTGTTCTACTTTTCACCTTTGTAAACTAGACTGGATGAAAGAATGAAATGTAATTGTCCTCGTTAAGATTTCTATTGCTACGATGAAGCACCATGATCAAAAGATAGTTGGAGAGAAAAGAGTTTACTTGGCTTAAGTTTCCACATCATAGCCCATCTTTGAAGGGAATTAGGACAGGAACTCAAGCAGGGTAGGAACTGGAGGCAGGAGCTGATGCACAGCCATGGAGCAGTGCTGCTTTCTGGATTGCTCAGCCTGCTTTCTTATAGAACCCAGAACCACCAGCCCAGGAATGGCACTGCCCAGAATGGGCTGGGCCCTCTCAATAAATCAATAATTATGAAAATTCATTGCAGGCTTCCCTCCAGCCTGATGTTTTGGAGGCATTTTCTCAATTGAGGTTCTCTCTAATTTCTCTAGCCTGTGTCAAACTGACATAAAGGTAGCCAACAGAGTGATGATACAAATAAAACTAATTTAAAATTTTTAAATAATATAAGTTCTTTGTATATTGATACAAAATTAAGATTATATTTGGCCACATTGGTATTGATCTTTGTATATTGATAACAAAATTAAGGGTAACGCTTCTTAAAGGTATTGTTCCTAGTAATGCTTAAAAATGAAATGTGAAGTTTCGGCCTTTTGCTACCAACTGTCATAAACTGTTTAGGATAATTAAGGAATGCAAACTAATAGTCATTCAAGCTTGTTTTTTTGTTAGGTACTATGACAGTCTATCACAGTTATTTTCTAAGCTACTCAGAAATCATGTTGCTAAGAGACAAGAAATATTTGCTTATCTAAATATAAGAGATAGATAGGAGGTCTTCAAAAACCTCAAGAGATCTGCAGAATATGGCATTCAAAGATGTTTTCTTAACTTAAGATTTTTGATATCGAGACATGTCAGCTCCTGTCAGCACCCCCTATTCTACTCCAAGTAGAAGATGAGCATCAAAGAATCTCCAGTGTGAGATGATTGAATTAGTGGCAAGCCTATCTCTTGGCAAGAAAAACCCCTTGCTTCAACTGTAGACAGAATGTTGTCCAAAAAGGACAAAACTTGGAAGCAGGTAAGTTGACGGCCTAGCTTTGCCAAGACAGGGTAGGCAAGTCCTTCATAATTCCTGCTTTATAATCAATATCTGTCAGAGAAATGGGGCCAAATGACTGAAGATTGATGCTGTAATGTATGGAGAGAAAATGGGAACTGTCCAGGCAGCCACTGGTATGTCATTTCTTAGTTTTGGAAGCTGTGGGCCCTGCACTTCCTATATAATCAGATATTTACCCCTCTCAGGTCTCTGAGGTGGTTGAAGAATAGATAGCTAGAGTCTCATAGTTAAATTTTGAGTTGTTTAGGAATCAAGAGGGTGTTCTGGATCTAAGAAGATGTTTTTAAAATTGTGATGCAAGTTAGTATGAAAGCTGAGTTAGATATAGAACTTTAACTCATGGAGATGGGTAGATAGTAGAATGTTAAAGTCAGGTGCCAAATACATATGGACTGGACATTGGGAATGTATGCTAAGCCATGTAACTCTCATAATTGTGGACTATTTATTTCTGTTGTTTTGTATTGTATTTATTGTTATAAGAGAAAGAACTATTTGTTGGACTGAAAGGGGGAGCAGTTGGGGTGGAAAAGATATACCTTAAACTTTAAAAAATAGTGAAGAGGATGGTGTGTTGAGGGGGAAGAGGGTGGGAGTGTGGGACTGGAGGGGGGAGTAGGGTGGGGATTGTGATTGAGATGTAACTTGAAGAAATAAAAAATAAATTTTAAAAAATGCTAATTAATATCTCATTGAATGCCCTCTGCACCAAAATTTAGATTGTCTTAGATAACACTGCAGAAAGAGAAATTAATAAAATAGGGAGTAAGTATTTACAAAGCAATGTAAGAAAAATTCCAGAAATTTTTGAGTTAGTTATCTTTTTTTCTCAAAAGAATGTTTCAATTGCACTTAAATGACTAAATGGTTAGAAATAAATTTGATTGGGGTGCAAGGCCATAGTCCTTCTATGTTCTAAATGTGTCTCTCTTGAGGCCAAGGGAAATTCATCAAATCCATGTAACATATAGTACTGGTCCTCACGCCCAGATCCATTTACACAGCTTTCTTGATTCTGAGGCAAATGAGGGTATAAACATGAATTATTTCACATTGCAGGGACTATGAAGTACTCTGTTATTTTAGCCTCTTCAACAAGCCCCTTACAAGGCTTGCACACCAATAAAAATGAGCTTAAAATTGAATTGGCTTCCTTTCATTATTTTGTATGTTAAGATGCCAAAACATAAAGTGAAAATTTAAAAAAAAATATGAAAATACCAATGCTTAAATATTTCTAAAACTAAATAATTAGCTTCTAAGTGTTTTTAATGTACTATCTTTATTGTTTTACTGCAGTTTATTTAATTTTTACTTATATTATGAGAATTTTTAAATTATAATTCTTTAGTCTCAGCAGAACAAGATACACTCAGATAACACTTTTCTCAGAAGTTCCAAAAGACGCTATGAACTCTTGTATCAGTCAGATTTCCTATAGTGTATATTTATATAGCTTAGTCCTGGATTCTTTATATAGAAAAGGGGGAATTAAAACTTCAAAAGAAGTTTGAGCTGGGAGCTTGTAATTCAAGCTTCTTGGGACAAAATGTTTTTACTGTGTGATTTTTTTAAATTTTAAATGAAAATACATATTTTCCCAATATGCCAGTTCAGTTCCACAAATAAAAGCAGTCAGGAGATTTTATGGTGAAATATTTAAAGAGAATCTTGAACACGAGCCAAGAAAACACTTTTAAGCTTTGCTAAAGCAACTCACATCTGGGACTTTATTTGCTCATTAGGCTTGTAAGGGGCACAGACAGACTTTTATAAAGAAGGAAAGAAGGAAAAAAACCTCTCTGGGTTAGGACTCTGGTGGCTTTGTGAACCTACTTTAAAACCAAAAGTGAGAACAAGAGAGACTCATGGTTTCGAATGTGGCCCTAGAAAGATAGACAACATTCTTGGAACAGACTTCAGACAGAACATGGGCAGAAAACATACTGAATATGAAAAATTATTTCATAAGAAAATGAGGAAATTCTATTTAGGACCAGGGCTGGACATGGGGTTGTGCATAGATTGGCTGTCTCACTCACTAGATATTTTTATTAGCACATATTAACTGCACAAAATAATGGGTTTTGCTGTGCCCATTTCATGCATGCCAATGATATATTTTGATTATTTCTATGGCTTCCTTTACCCTCCTCCACTGCACCGTCCCTTTCCTCATCTCTTATGTCACATCCACTTTCTCCCCACCCCCACCCTCATATTTCACATACAAGAAAAAGAAAGTGTGGTCATTTTTACATTTTTCTTTATGGCTGGATCTTGTGAATCTGTGTGTATTTGTGCTTGCATGTGTGAGTGCCATGTACATACTTTAGTGAGCATGGTATGCAAATATAACAGTTGCTTGCTGACTTTGTTCTGCTCCCAGGACTGTTGCTCCTAATTTTGGGAGTTCTACTTGAAACTCCATACTGATTTCCATGTGGATAGTTTGATTTCTATTCCTATCAACAATAAATGAGGGTCCTGTTTTTCTTTATCTGCCCAATGCTTACATATTTTCCATTCTTGGTAGTAGTCACTCTGACTAGGGTGGCATTTGCTTTCTCCTAATGACTAAGCATTTAGAACCTATAAATATTTGTTGGTAACTTGCACTTGTTTAATTAAAAGTTTCTAGTTTTGCCATTTGTTGATTGGATTACTTGTTCTAATGGCAATACTTTTTTAATTCTTTACATATGCTACATAAGATATTATTCTATTTTTAAAATAACAGCTTATAAAGATTTTGCTTATATTCTGTAGGCAGTGCCCTCACCCTGGTGTTTCTTCTGCTATTCATAATAGTTTTAATTTTATATACTATTGATTATCAATTATTGCTATTGTTTCCTAAACAATGGGAATCCTATATTTATATGTCAATATCTTGAAATTTTTCCTCTAGAAGTTATAATGTGACATGTTGTGTGTTAAGATAGTTCATTCTTTTTGGTTGGGTTTTATATATGGGCGTAAGAAACAAGAAACTACCTTGAGTCTCTATATCTATATATTCAGCTTTTCCAGCAGCATTTGTTAAAAAGACTATCTTTCCCCAATCTATTTTAATCTCGTCATCAAGAATCAGATGACTGGAGCTTTGAGGATCTATTTCTGAGTCTTATATTCTATTTCATTAGTTTATACATTCTTTATGATCCCACCACCATGTTGTTTTGATTACTATGCCTCTGTGATATTATTTTTAATCAAACATTCTGATACCTATAACATGACTTTGGTTGTTCAGGATTATTTCATCAATTTTGGAATGTCAGTGCTTCCACATATATGGATCCACTATATATGTGTGTGTGTGTGTGTGTGTGTGTGTGTGTGATCTTTATATACCAATTCATAATGGACATATTGAAAAGGAAACATAATTCCTGCTCTACAATCAATGTCTGTCAGAGAAACGGGGCCAAACAGCAGAAGATTGATGCTGCAATGTATGGAGAGAAAATGGGAACTGTCCAGGCAGCCACTGGTATGTCATTTCTTAGTTTTGGAAGCTGCAGGCCCTGCACTTCCTATATAATCAGATATATTTATCCCTCTCAGATCTCTGAGGTGGTTGAAGAATAGATAGCTAGAGTCTCATAGTTAAATTTTAAGTTGTTTAGGAATCAAGAGGGTGTTCTGGATCTAAGAAGATGTTTTTAAAATTGTGATGCAAGTTAGTATGAAATCTGAGTTAGATATAGAACTTTAAACTCATGGAGATGGGTAGATAGTAGAAGGTTAAAGTCATGTGCCAAATACATATGGACTGGACATTGGGAATATATGCTAAGCCATATAACTCTCATAATTGTGGCCTATTTATTTCTGTTGTTTTTATTGTATTTATTGTTATAAGAGAAAGAACCATTTGTTGGACTGAAAGAGGGAGCTGTTGGGGGGAAAAGATATACCTTAAACTAAAAAAAAAAAGGAAGAGGATGGGGGTTGAGGGGGAAGAGGGTGGGAGGGTGGGACTGGAGTGGGGAGTAGGGAGGGGATTGTGATTGAGATGTAACTTGAAGAAATAAAAAATAAATTATTAAAAAAACAGAAAAAAAGAGAAAAGGAAACAGAAAAAAAGTATCTCACAGCAGCTTCCAAAGTAAATAGATAAAAGACTTAACAATAAACTTAACCAATGAGACAAAATCTCTGTGGAATCAAAATCATGAAATATTGAAGAAAGGTGTTGAAGAGACAAAATGGAAAGAACTCCTAAGTTCATGGATTCATAGAATTAATATTGTTAAAATAAGCTTACATGTCTGACTCTGTAAGTGCTATACTCACAAGAAGTAAATGAGTTGATGAGCCATTTTGTGTATGGATATATGTGTATAAGTATATATGTGTGTGAGTATATGTATATATATGTGTGTGTGTGTGTGTGTGTGTGTGTGTAAGTATATTTGTTTGTGAGAGATTGTGTGTGTTTGTGTCTGTAAATGATAGAGTATGTTAGTATGTGCAGTGTTTTATGGGTGTGTCTGATTATTCCTGAGTTTGCAAAAACCTCTCCATTCAAAATTTCTGCTATACTGCCTTTAATGACAGAATAGAATTGAAAACAGGTTTAATTCCCCCAATCATTTATAAAAATGGAGAAACATATTGTCTGCTTATTTTTATCTACATTTCTTTCAATTACATAGTAAATGGTTGCAGCTGGCAAATTTTATTTAGCTCATTTGACAGTGTGTTATTGAGTGGTCAGTACAGAAGACAAAGGGGACATAAGTTAATACAAAATAAAGAATGATTAAATCAATCGCTACATGTTTCAAAATATAACAACAAAAGCAATAAAGATACAATGTGCTGTTATTTAAGAGATAGATTTATAATTGTTAACATACATCTAATTTTAATTTGAATACATAAATTAGAATTGAAGAAAAAAGAATGGTTCAAATTTCATTTATTTTACCAGGGGAGCTAACCCTCTTCCAAGTACATGGGACACACTTAAGATGTCCCATGTGTTTTTTAAATTTCAGCATGATTAGATCCCTTTGATCTCATGAAATTATCTGCACAAGAAGTACCTAATTTCCTGGGAATTAAATAGGGGGACTAACATTCATTGGTAATTAAAGTAAGCTTACTTAGGAAAGACTGGTACATGCAGAAGAAGTATGTATGGCATAGCTCTTTTAACAAAGCTGTGAAGGAAAATACTATGATTTAGTCTCAAACAGAGCTATTTATCTCGCATAATGATGTGATTTAAATCATTGTGAGATATTAACACATATCTACTACAACAAGGATCTGTCACCGCAAACATTAGCATCTCCCTCATGACTTAGCACCTCGCTGCCCTTCCTTCACAGACCCGGACCCATCCACAGTGGAGGAGTTAGCCTCAATACATGACTCAAGAGGCCGCAGTCTCTAGGAAACAGGCAAACGTGGGCGTGTTTCTGGAGCACTTCTACATGTGGATACTGAAGAAGTTTCAGAAATGCCAAGATCCAGCCAGCAAAAGCCATCTAGTTTGTACTCAGAGAAGAGGAGAGACATTTAAGTAAAATAAAATTAGAGTTGATGTAAGGCAAATTGGACATGTACAGACTTGACAAATGACCTGTCTCCACTTTGTAGCTTGTTTAATTAATGATAAGAAAAATTTAAAGGTTGAGACGTCTGAGTTCCATGAAAACACTAAGGTGTCCTTACCGCTTTCTGTGACCCCCATTGTGAACAGGTTAGTTAGAGGCATTTAACCTTTCAGGATAACCTACAGACTACATATTTCTAGAAAGCATTTGGATACTAAGATAATATGATCCATTTCAAGTTTTAAAATTCTTTTTCAAAAAACTCTAAAAAGGGATTTTGATCCAGAGCGCCTATGACTGGGTGTAAACAATGTAGCATATCAGAGTGTGTTTGATCTTGGTGACGTTATGTGGGAGCCGGAACAGCCTTGCTCCAGCTGCTGTGCAGACTCCAGGTGCTTCCTCTCCGGAACCCCCCAGAGGAACCAGGATACTGATGGGGGAAAAGCTCTTTGGCAAAGCAAAAGGAAGTTGAACATGAGGAAAGCCACAAAACAAGTATGTTAACTCCTTGAGTCTTATCAGCTTCCAGAAAACAGATTCTTCGTGCAGCCCAGGCTTCTGCCAGAAACCTGCCATCTAAAAGTACACGTCAAAGCAGGAAGTGCGCCATGCAGTCAACTGAGAAACGACTCCTCGGAGTTTTCCTTGAGTCCTGTTCCTTAACATCCCCCTTTCCTGATATGTCCACTTTTCAACTCTCCCTGGGTAGAGACTTCATTCATAGGCTTCAGACATTTTCCCTGTTTTGAGGTCTCTGTCTGAAATGCTCCCCAAATCCAAATACAGTCTTATGACCTCTAGAAAACGTTCCCAGACACTTAGGCCAGATTAATCGTTCAGATCTTTGTACATTATTTAGCATAAAGTTAGCTGTATTTTACTGTAAATAAATCTGTCTGGTCCAGACAGACAGTAGAGAAGGGAAGGATGGTATGTCATGCAGTCTCTAATTCTCTAGTTTCACCAGTTATTTATCAGCATTCTGGAAAATTGCATTGCTTGCACATGAAAAAAAATCAAAACATGTTGAAATCAGTGTGCTAAACAAATTTAAGTGAGCATCTATACCATATGGCTTCTTCGAATCTGCCAGCAAGTAGGTTTGGGTGTGTATACTGTAGTGGGTGGCCCAGGATGTAGAATTGCATAGTTGGTAAGCTATAGATACCTACTTAGGAAGAATCCCCTCTCTTTGACTCCATTTTGAAACTTACTATCACACGAAAGACACTGGAGGAAACATTTTCTAAATAAATAATTACATTTTCTGCTACTTATATTATCACAGACTGTGGATTTCTGCAGCACTCTTCTGGAGCTAAGTTGAAAAACTACTTTTTTTCTGCTTCTCCTAGGCTGTTGGCCCTCTGACTAATCACACAGCACGTCTGCGTGTCTGCTTGTGTTGGTGTGCGGCAGGTAGCAATCACTTCAATGGTGCTATGGTATATTTTAAAGTACTCTATTTGAGTGAAGTACATCTTGAAGCAAAGATATATGATTACTGGCCTAAGACATTATAAAAAAAAAAATCACAGCTTGCTTTGGTAAGGAGAAAAAGATCAGGTCTGTGTCATTTTTGTCTGAGATATAATCAGTACGTTCAGCCATGAAGAGTAAGCCTTTCATTTTGGTTTCGTGGTAGTTCTTATATAGACCAAACCATGTCCTCGAAACGGGGAAAAAAGTCTCCCTTACCCTAAACTGTCTACCATAACTAATTCCTTCAAAGTCATTGGGTTAAAAAAAATAGACATATTTTCTGACTTTAGTTTTTTGGCTCAAGATTGCATGCACTAAGTTCCCTGAATATATTTAATTAAAACCTTCATAGCAAAATCTCATGAAAGAGACTTCTGGAGCCCTGTAATCTATGCTACTCGTAGGAGCCATCACCTTGCTGCAAATGGGATGTCTGTCGTTGGAAAACTCTTCTGCACCCCTGTCTAGTTGCTGCTTGGGCACTCGTTATGCCAGCGCTGTCCAGCTTGCCAGGGCTCCTGGTTCACTGTGAGTTTTTCTCAGACTGCAAGCTGGCTATTAACTGACCAATTAAAATGTCTCTTAGAATGGGGAAAATAAATGGTTAATTAAATATATCTCACTGTACTGAGAAGCTAAGCACATGTTACTAGAAGGACTCAGTCCATCTGTGAGGACTGCACACAAGCAGAGCTTGTTGGGGAAAGCAAGTGACCATGGGCTATTTCAGAGCATGGACTGTTCCAACACCCTATCTGGAAGCTGAGTTTCTGAATTGTCTGTTGTCACAGTCTCTGTTCTTTGTATTTCCTGGCAATTTGGTATCCGTGGAGAATTATCAATACAGTACTTTAATTCAGGGTGTGTTAGAAAAAGGCTGGAAAGCTGCACATTCCATTCTCACTAACTACCCATGATGAGTTAATCCACCTAATAGTCACTGACTCTGTGCTTCTCATTGCTTATGTTTATTAACAGAGCAGTAATCCCTTTCATCTCTGGTGAAACTTACATCCTACTCCTGTAGCTCAGCAAGATATGGTGAGTCTGTTCTTCCTCTATATCTGAGTATCATTTAACTTCTTAGTTACTTTGTCCTCAAGATGATCTTCCACTGTCTATGTGCTTTGGACATGATCAAAATAGCAAGAAAAATAATAATGCCAAGCTCTGTGCAGCATAGTAGTGTCAGGTGATGATTTAAGAAGGAAACTAGATGATTTTATCTTATTAGTAATGATAGAAATTATATATATTTTTCTATCAATTTAATGTATACATATATATGTGTGTGCATATATATCAGTTATTTATCAGCATTATAGAAAATACTACACATATTTACCTCATATACCCAATTACAATCACCGAGGTCAATGCAACTTACACCTATTCTACCAGGTACCCAAAGGTTTCTTCAGCAGAAGACCCTTGGTAACATAGACAGTGGGGAAAATGTCTGATACTTGCTTTAGTTGATTTCTCCTGTATAAGTATATGCAGGAGTTTAAGAGTTCATATAGTATACTTTTCTCTTAAATAAAACTCCTCTACTATCAGTGCTTAGCCTTGATGCCCACAACCCAAATTGTGTTAAGAGAGATCTTAAAACCTTGAACAGACAGGTTCAGTATTTTAGCAGATGGAAGAGATTGCAGAGGTCTTTGTCTCCCATCTCAGTTCTCATTACATATGTAGGTAAGTATGCCTTATTCCCAAGTGTTTTCATCATATAGAGAACAATGACAACAAAAATTAACAGTGCTGACTCTCCTCTGAGTTCCAGCAAGCAGCCTGCTTTTGTCATGAGGCACTGAATAGTTTTCAGTTGTAAAGTTAGGACCTTCAGGACACATTTTTTTTTTGTTTCTAAAACAATGTTACAGTGTAGGACTGCTAAAAGATAATAAAATCAGTTTTCCTCACAGCATTGGAAGTTTCTTTAAGCCACTAATCAAGCAAGCTTCTCAGATATTTTGAATTGAGTCTGAAGACCACTTTGCAGATTTGTGTGCTTTATCTTACAGGAACCTTTCTTCTCCTGTCCCCTTTTTATCTTCATTGGTCAGATGGATAGATGTCCTTTGTTCCTTTGATGTTTCTTTTTCTTTCCACTTCACCAACCTCAAGTGTATCTGCCTATTCAGTCACCCCATTTCCAAGATGCTTGTATCTGTGTTTGTAAGGAAAAGGATTATACTTCCATTATAAAATATAATCAAAAACATGTCAAAATCAATATAAAATATCCCTTAACGGTTAGTAAGACAATGTGATGAATCATGTGAACATCCATAGTGTTGGGTTGGATGGCATTAACCTGTGTTTGTGGGGTATAAGTGTTTGTGGGAACTTATATATTGCAGATCACTTCAACACCATCCTAATTGCCAAACATGCAAATGGGCTTTGAGGGTCTATGATTGGTCACCCAACTCTGCTAAGAGCACAGCAGTATTGCAAAGATTTCTGAGGCCAATCTCCAAGGAAACAAAGGTAGCAGCATTGAAGTTCCTATATCTGGAACTGAGGAGGCACAAGAGGGAGGATGGGTGAGAACTGCGGAATGCTGGTAACTTCCATACTATCGCTTCTGCATGTGGTGCAGCCGTCACCAATTAGGTATCTGGAAGCAGATTCTGAGGTGTAGTTTGAAGTACATAATGTTATTACAAATTCCAGGGACAGGAAGATAAAGTTTCTGCTTCTGGCAGGGAGAAAAATAAAACCATGTGAATCATAATTGTGACCCATCAGAGGCTCTTCCTTCATAGGGTTCGTGTTGGACTAATGAGTTTGGTATTCCTGTCCCCTTTTTCCAGGCTCCAAATGTAGGCTGCCACCATTCTGTTCCATGTCTCCTCAGGCTCTCAGGTCAGCAGCGTAGGCAGACCTGAAAGTGCTGGCGGTAGAGACTGACTGTCGACCCTGACTGGGCAGCATGTCCCTCCTGGAAAGAGAGCCACTCAGTCACCAAGGTGAGCATTTCTACATCCCCCACATTAGCTAAGAGAGATTTCAAGTCTCTTACAAGGGTATGTTTTCTAATCAAGACCATGTCTCTAGGGTCTGAGGTAGAAGTTAGGTCTCTTTAGTGTAATCAGTAGCCAGTTCAGATTAGCATCTGGCCACACATAAGGAGGAACTTGATGTTCCTTTAACCTGCTGAAATGGACAAAGCCAAGTTGTGACCAGTCACTATGCCCTATGAAGGGGTGTGGCTAAGAAACTGCAAAAGCCATGCAGATGAGCTCAGTTGCTGTGAGAAGCCACAGAACTGCTGGACAATGAAAGCATTTTCATGGACCCTTGAGACTGTCAAGGATCGCAAGATAAGGCGATATGTAAGCCAGAGAATTCTACGCAGTCTCCCTCTTCCCCCTTCCCTCACAGACTGAGAAGTCACGCTGGAGAAGTGAATAACAAGTATACCATTTACCGAATTTAGGCTGTGATAGCCCAAGGCAAAGGCAGGGCATGAAACCTACTGAGACAGAGTTCCTTGAAGGTGTCTGTTTTGGGGCTCCAGAGTGATGGAGAAGTGGTGAGGCAAGTGGAGTTCGGAAGCCACTTGGAGAGCCTTTTGGCCCTGAGGTGTGCCCAGGCCAAAAAGATCATATTTTTAGATAGTTATTAGAGTGTTCTTAGATATTAGGGTGTTCTTAGAGTATAGGTTTTAGGTTATAGGATTTAGGTATTTTATAGGTGTTTATTAAGTATTAATAAATGTAAGTGTTTATAAATAAAAAATATTCTGTTACAAGGGTCTTTAGCACAAAAGGGTCCAGTCTTCAGTCTACTATGGGGAAATTCTCTCCCACACAGCAGCTAAGGAGAAGTTAAAGTAAATTCCCCTATGAGGCTCCAGGGATCATGGCTGTCCATCCTTCAGATGTCCAGATTTAGCACTGCTCAGTAGTGCTGCTCTGAGACGTAACAATCTGATAACCTTCATCTAATAGTCCTCTTGACTTTTGCCCTAGTGCAGAGGCAGTTTTTTTATATAGCTCTATCCACATATGTAGCCATTCACCAATTCCTTTATTAATTAAACCATTTATTTATTTTTTCCTGCTTTCAGAGGGTATCTGAGGAATCTGGAACTGGGAGATTTCCTGACAGGTCAATCTTTCTCTTTCCTGCACACCAGTCATAGGATCGTGACTATGACCCAAGGGATTACATCTACCTATTGTCTAAATACTACTGGAAGACTTTATGTTTGATTCGTAATCCCTGGTTATCACAACTAATTTCTGCCAGAATCTAAAACAGTTCTCAACTCTGATAACATAAACTGAAAATGTAATCAAATTAACTTCATTCAATGTTACCTTCCATTAGTTTCTTTTTTAATATTTATTTATTACTTCAGGTTACATCTTCATCACAGTGCCCTCTTTCCACACTTCCCAGTCCCACCCTCCCACCCTCTATCCCCTATCCTTTCCATCCCACTCCTATGGAGTGGAGTGTCCCTACATAACAGTCCCCCACCCTGGATCAGTAGTCATATGAGGGCCAAGAGCCTCCTCATACACTGGGGGCTTACAAGGCAGCACCACTAGGGCAAAGTGTCTCTTTAATAGGAAACAAAGTCTATGTTCCTGTTCCCTTTGGTGCATTGGTTGTAGTATAGTTATACTGTACTATATGGCTAAAATCTGATTATAAGTGAATAGATGCCATGTGCATCCTTCTGAGTCTCTGTTAGCTCACTCAGGATGAGTTTCTCTAGTTCCATCCATTTGGCTTCAAAATACATGATTTTGTTGTTTCTGATGGCTGAGTAGTATTCCATTGTGTAGATGTACCACAGTTTTTGTTTTCGTTTTTTTTTTTTTATCTGAAGGACATCTGGGTTGTTTCCAGCTATTACAAATAAGGCTGCTATGAACACATAGATGAGGAAACTTCCTTGTGATTTGGTGAGGAATCATTTGGATGTATACCCAGAAGTAAGTTCTTGCTAGAGCAATAAGACAGCTAAAGGAGATCAAGGGGATACAAATTGGAAACGAAGAAGTCAAATTAACCCTATTTGCAGATGACATGATAGTATATGTAAGTGACCTCAAAAATTCAACCAGAGAACTCTTACAGCTGATAAACACCTTCAGCAAGGTGGCTGGATGCAAAATTAATTCAAAAAAATCAGAAGCCCTTCTTTATACAAAAAATAAATGGTCTGAGAAAGAAATTAGGGAAACAACACCCTTCAAAATAGCGACAAATAATATAAAATGCCTGGGGGTAACTCTAACCAAGCAAGTGAAAGACCTGTATGACAAGAACTTCAAGTCCTTGAAGAAAGAATTTGAAGAGGACATCAGAAGATGGAAAGATCTCCCATCTTCATAGATATGTAGGATCAACATAATAAAAATGGCCATCCTGCCAAAAGCAGTATACAGATTCAATGCAATTCCTATCAAAATACCACCACAATTCTTTATGGACCTGGAAAAGACAATTCTCAACTTCATATGGAATAAAAAAAAAAACCCATAATAGCTAAATCAGTCCTTCCATCAGTTTCTTGATCCAAGCACAGACACTGTAAACCCAGTAACTTAGCTTCATGTCAAATAATTTGCTGTTCTAGAGCAAATACACCGAGGCACACAGAGACGTGTGCAAGGAGTTCTGTTCAGTGTGTCTAATTCAATAGTTAGAACAATTGTTAAATCGATTTCCTCAGTTTACTATGAGCATAGTCAAAGATGTTAAAGTATGTTATGTCGTATTTTTGTTCGTCTTGAACATTTCTGTAGCTTAGCAGAGCTAAGTGATTTGGGTGAGTCTAATAGTAAATTAATTGATTGTGGTGGCCGCTCACCAAACTAGTCCTCTGGAATGCTCCACGTGTGGCAGGAAGATTAGTTTTGTGACAGTGCAGAGTGTACCGAATATAAGTGAGGAAATGTAAGGGCTTGGGAATACCATACTAGGTGTAAGGGGAGAGAGGGCGGGACGTCATAGTAAAAGTGTAACTCAGTGGCACAGCATGAATTTAGCATGTGCAAGTCTTGGGTACATTTCCTAGCATAAATGAAAGGAAAAGGGAAAGAAGGGAGCAAGAGATGTCTCTGTGTTGTGAGCTCTAGGTCAAAGGTACAAGTTCTTGATTCACAGATGCATTTACTTATATAAATGTAATCTTCTGAAATGAAAAAATTATGACTACTTTATACAAGGAGAGATATTTATTAATGTCTGGAAAATTCTGCCATTTTTTAAAATCTAGAGGCCAGTGCTCTCATTTACTTTTAAGTTGCTGTGATAAACATCATGACCAACAACAACTTGGGGAGGAAGACACTTATTTTGTCTTACATGTCCTGATCACACTCAATCATTACTGGAAGTCAGGGCAGAAATTCAAGCAGGAGCAGAAGCAGAAATCATGGAGGGAAGCTGTTTACTGGTTTGTGTGATAGTTCTGTCTGGGTGGGACCTCCATATGTTATAGTCCAAGAATAGCCACAGAAACCACTCAGTCACCAATCTCAGTCAGTTATTGATGGTTTATTGAATGCACACCCTAAAACTGTGCATGACCAGTATGATCAGGGTCACAGAGAGGTCTCAAGAGCATAAGTGTGATGTCAGTCTGCTTCCAAGGCAGGATTTTTATAAGAAAAATCATAACCAGGTAACAAGGTATAAAAAATAAACCACATCCAGGTAAAAACCAGGCAACCATGTATAGGAAGCAAGAGGATGGCAGGATGACATTATTTTGACTAGCTACACAAAGCATTTCTAACTGACCTTTAATTTGTTTGGTACCAAGTGGAGCTGTAGTTGGGGACTCTTCAGAGTGTCAAGGTAACAAAGTATGAGTAATTTCATCTTATAACTAAAATGGAGACTGAAGACAAAAATGGCTGCAGTTACACTAAAGAAGCAGGCCTCAACAGTTTGCTCCTTGGGTTCATGGTCTTCTACCTGTCAAGGGGAGGTGGCACTGCATTCAGTAAGTTGGGGCCTCTTATATCCAGCATCATTAAATCAAATGCCCCCCCCCAAGACTTACCTATAGGCAATCTGACAAGCAATTTCTCAGTAGAAGTTCCCTCTTTCCAGATGACTCTAGCTTGTGTCAAAGTGACAAAAAAAATCAACAAATAATCAGCACAGATAGTTATTCATGTTTAGTGGACAGAGTCCAGTGATGCTATATAGGACAGACACATGGCAATGAATAGTCTATCCTCAAGAGTCAGTAGTATTGAGGACCAGAAGCCTTGCTTCAGATCTGAATGACCACATTTTTGTTCATTGGACATGGCTTCTTCATAAAGGGTCTGTTGTTCAGCAGAGGCACAAAATCAGGTTCCTAACAAATTATAAAAGGAAAGTGATGATGATGACAATGATTGATGATGATGATTTGATTTTTTGAGACAGAGTTTCTCTGTGTAACAAACCCTGGCAGTCCTGTAACACACTCTGTGGACCAGGCTGGCCTTGAACTCACAGAGATCTGCCTGCCTCTGCCTCCCAAGTGCCAGTATTAAAGGTGTATGTCGCCATGCCTGGCAGGAAAGGATTATTTTAAGCTTGTTTATAAGTAATGATATTAGGAAAGAGTTCTTTTCCTGGACTTTTTTTCTGATAACAAACAGCTACATACTCAAACATGTCAATGGCATGACACAGTAAAAAGGAGGGGAATGAAAAAAAGGAAAAATGGAAGGTCATGTTAGCTAAGTCTATCTGCAAGGGCTAATCTAGTCACTCCTGTCTCTTCAAACCATGTTGGAACTTTAGCAGTCCCCTGTATGAAGTTACCCAAGTACCTTGAGAGATCAGAGGTGAGTCAGAGAACAAGGGCAATGCAGTATCATTGGTACATGAAACAAAATGACATTTGGGACTAAAATTCTATGTACATTTCCAAGGCCCATCACAATCATAGATACCCCTTCTGTTCTTTCGACTTCTCCTCCCAGGTAATACACACTAAAGTCAGGCGGTATCTTGATGGTCAATCCCATGAATCTTTTAGATCAAATGGACACCTTAGACACTCAGTACTGATGCAGAACAGGCAAGAAATACTGGAAGTTGATTTAACAATATGAGAAGTCATCACTTTTCTATAAATAATTCAATATGGTTCAGAAAGGAAAAAGGTTTTAAAAAAAAAAACAAAAATCTGCTGTCTATCTCAGTACAACCTGATAAGGGGACATGAAACCCATGTTTAAATCTGTGCCATAAATAACCTCATCTTTCCAGCCTGAAAGGGGACAATGCAATGCAGCAAGCCTTCTGGAGATAATTTTGATATATCTATATTTGAGAGTTGCTAGTGAATGGCATACTCTCCTCTCTGTATAACACTGCACTCCTGAGAAACAAAGAAAGGTGAAGAAAAGTGAGCAAGGCAGAGAGGCATGAAAGAAGTGTTGGGTCTACAGCATCAGTGATAGACAACTTCCTCTTTCATCCACCAGTCATGCAACAAATTTTTTTTTCAGTAACAACTATATGAATCAGGCAGTATAAACTAATAAAGGTTTCAAAAATCTTAAGTTATATATCCCACTGTCAAAATGACACCACCATCATATTTTTCCTAAGTAGAGAGCAGTAAAGTACTGATCCCTAGTGATCATCTTAGGATCTGGGTCATTTGTAACACATGCTTGATGAAAAAGTATTGACATTTTTATGAGAAAGTCATTTCCATTTCCTCAACAAAATAGCAGATATTGGCCACCGCATGAGCTTGAAAGGTGCATTTAGCCCATGGTTGTAAGTAGTTGCTTCTGCTTGACTCTGACGATGATCTCACAGCTGATGGAATTACAGTGGGGTGATTCTGTCTAGAATAGGTCATGTGTTAAGAAAAGAAGCCAGAGATTCAGGAAGCCAGCTCCATTGTAACAATCCATTTATGTGATACTAACTCGTACCCCCATAAATGCATTCATAATTTTGGGAAAGAGCTGTGGTATGATCTAGTCAGCTTCCACTAGATCTTCTTCCTAAAATGGCCACTCACTACCCCTTACTAGGTCACACTGAGGTCCCCACCGGCAGCAATGAACTCCTGGGGGAATGCCCCACATCCAAGCTGTAAGAAAGACCAAATGTTAGATGCAAAAATGTTTCTTTGTTCTAAAGTTATCTTCATTGTTTCTTCTTGGAGCATTAAATTTATTCCCCACTTGTGAGTTTAAAGGGATCAGAGATGGTACAGATTTCTGGTTTATTTTTGTTTGCCATTTAAATCTTGTGCTTATCAAAATAAAATTGATCCTTTCTGTTGAATAGTCTTTTGTTTTGTTTCTTTTAATCTTCTGGACCATAAAATACAGGAGTCTGAGCACTGCTGATTTACACGCTGAGGTCAAGCTGAAGGCTGGCATCAGCTCTGGGAAGTTGACAAAGTAGCATTCAGTGTCCCTTAGCCCCAGCCACTGCATTTAGCCAAGGATGAACTAGAGCTGTTAGGTCTCCTTGGATTTACAGAATCAGCAAATGTCTGCATGTTTCTAACCCATTTCTAGTGGCTTTGTGTTTAATTTTCAAGCCATGGCAATGATGACACTCATCAACATCTCATCCCCAAAAGTGGACCATGTGACTTATCACAAGGAAATGTGTAACACATGCAGAATTAGCAAGCTAAAGTAAAAACAGATCATATTAAAATCTCCCAGGATACAAGTCTGAGCTACTAAAACCAGTAGGTTGTATTCTATCATGACAGACTTTGAAATAATTTGTCTGGAATTTGGGATCTAGTTGCAAAAAGAAAATAAAAGAAAAGAAAAGAAAAAAGTCCTATTTGGCTATTTTTCCTCTCTACCCAACTGTGTATGAAGCCCTTGTAAAAAGTTTGCTCAAGTGACCCCTCCCCACCTCCTTGTTTTACTGAGTGGCACCATCACTACTGCAAGGCAGCACCATTCATACCACTCAATGCCATTACCCTGTGTATTTTGTCCCAGAAACTATAAGCACGTCGATCATTCACGTGTTTACAGGACTTTCCGTAGCTTCCTCAGTAACATTCAATACCACTTTCTCATCATCTGAAGCCATGCTTGATCTAACCCTAGGCTTCCCACTAATGTTTACACATGTTGAGTAAAAATAAAATTATTCTCATTGAAAGAAGAGAGGAATGTTGACAAATAATTAGGGAAATATGTGTTTTAGCTAATATTTGTCTTAGCTCATGTTGCTAAGGCAAATGACCATAATCTGGCTGGCTTAAACAATAGAAATTTATTTCCCACTGTTGTGGAACAGATAGATGTGGGGTCAGTGAGAGCTGGCTCCCTGCTGAACAAATGACTGGCTTCTTGTTATAGCATTACAGGATCAAAAGAAAAGTCGCTTACTTCCTTTCTTTAAAAAGTTGCTAATGTCATTTACTCATGACCCAATCCCTTTCCAAAGTCCTCATTGACTAATTCAGGGGGGTTCGCCATATGAATTTTGTGAAGGCAGAAACATTCAGGTTGTTATTATTCTAATCATTGTATTCTCTGTACTACTTCTGTTCCTTCACCAGAATCCTTCGAGACTGCTTTAATATAGTATTTCACATATGAGAAACCTGGGGCTTAGGGATTACAAGCAATGTGTGAAAGTTGATAGAGGAGAGAACGGTGGAGCTCAGATCAGAACTGTCTGTCCTTCAAATCTATGTTTTTTTCTATTGCCCACTATTTTTTCCCTTTTTTCCTCTTAATTTGGGGACTAAATTTTTATTTCATCTTTAAATAGTCATCAGCGTCAGTGGACAACAGGAAGCACTCAGAAAGACTGACAAGATCGCTGAAGTCTGATACAGTCAGCTAGTCCCTGCTACCCTGTGGACAATGGCTTGGAACTTCCAACACTGGATGGGGGTAGGGTGTCCCATAATACAGAGAAGCTGCACTCTGTTGAAAAGCGTTTCTCTTGCTCAGTTGTTTCCATTTGACACCTCAGTGCCAGGAAGATGAGCCCTTCTACCAAACCTTCAGTGGCTGGAAGTTCACACACAACTCTGTGGAAAAGCCCAAAGTCAGGGCCTCACTCAACCTTCATGCCTCAGGTGAGTAAGTGGGATCCAGTGAAACAGTTGTCGTTCCCACCACAAGAAGGTATGGACATCAGACTGAGGCATCAACAGCATCAATGTATTTGGAAACTTTGTCGGTGTGAAGTGATGTGAAACAGACAGTAAGGTCAATAATGCTGGCTTGTCATGTATTACCTACAACAGAAATTTATTTAAAATTTTTATTTCTCATATATCTCAAAGTTTTAGTATTAAAGCAATAAAGGCACTGTGCTGACAAAAATCCAAAGGCTATCACTGAACACTTAAAATATGTTTGGAAAATGTGAGGATGTTTTCTGAACAAGATTTTCAGGAAGTCCAATCTTGTTCAGGGAAAGAGCAAGAAACAGATCTGTGATTCTACATGATCATAACTGTGTCTTCCTTTTTTCCTGAGACCTAACGAACCCCAGAATCCTCCACAAAGATCCACACTCCCCTGGTAGGTAAATTGAACTGACTTGAAGTAGGAAATCTAATTTCATTCTTTAACTATTAATAAGACAAATGGAGCCCCAAAGATACCAGGGTGAGTGTGGATGGGTCAACCCAGGGGAAGTAGGTTTACAGGGCACTTGAATAGCCTTCATTACTAACATAATATGAAATTAACATAATGGAGGCTTTGAAAAACAGCTCATTGAACTTTATCCTTTGATGTCTTCCACACATTCCAAGTCATCACTCTCAAAATATTGTACTTTTGAGTCATGCCTAAATTCCTGGCCCTCTACTGGTTCTCCTTTGATGACTATTCCATTTTCTTGTTTTCTATCACTTCTAAAATGGATACTTGTAGCTATGTGAATAGTTATGGAATGATCTTGGACTGGTTTTGAATGACTTACACACTGAAGCATTCAAACAGTGTTACGGGAGTATATTCCTCCATGTCTACACACACATGGCCACCAGAACACAAGCGAAAGTGGGTGGGGTTTTTTTTTTTTTTTTGCTGTTGTTGTTTTGTTTTGTTTTTTAAAGAGCATTTCCTAATTTTCAGCATCCTCAAACCTCTATGTATTACATATTCCTGGGACCCCAATAGTACTCAAATTGAAGAACTCTGGGAAATGGGAAGAGCTTGGATAGTTTTAAATTATCCTGTGCATGGCTCAGGGCTTATGTGCCTCATAAACTGGAGAATCTCACAACGATGAAGTATTGCTGGGATTTCAGATTTGCATGCTCCTGCCTGGTACTTCACACAGGGCAGCGAAAGTGACGACATTGTCATTCTGAGACACATTACTAATTGTTCTGTTTTCAAGGGAATCTTTGGTGGGGTTTTTTTCTTCAGCGTATGATCATATTAAAGCAAGGAAAGTATCACAGCTTGATGAAGCATGGTTGTCCACAAGCAACTTAACTGTGACCACTGTCTCAACAATTGAATTTGAAAATATCAATACAACAATGCGCCTTGATCTTAAAAAAAAAAAGAAAGAAAGAAAAGAAAAATTAAAGCTGTGTTTTCACTAAGCCTGGCATTTGAGGTTTTAGTTTCAAATGTACAAATGATTAACTCTCCAGTAAAAAGATACCTCTGAGAATCCTCAGCAAGGGTGTGGGGTTCCATGGCAGCCACCCCAGGAAGAGGACGAAAGCTCAAGCATTGTGAAGAGGTATGTCACCCTCCACCTCCCCAAAAGTGGAGATTCTGACCTTAAAAACAAAGGGGTCTGCCATTAAAGCTCACAGAACTCCGTGGGAATTCTCCGCATGACCAACAGTCTATGTGACCCTCCACAGTCATAAATTCTGTTTACTGTAACAGCCACACAAACAGAGCAAAGGAGCCCTCCTGAGGCAGGCCCCAAAAGCAAGACTGAAGTTGAGAGTATTGATAATTTGACTCCGAAATAAGAGCACAGACACACAACATGATTAATGGTAGGATTATGAGAGCAGCGCACCCCAACTCAAAAATTTCCAACAGAAAATAGACATGGTTTAAAATGTTCCGCCAATGATTGGTTTTTTTTTAATTCTATTTTCCAAAGTCTTTCTCTTGTGATTACAGAAGCAGAGTCATGAATGATTTTCAATTAAATAAAGGGATTTATTTAAAATAAATGTTTTCATTTTGGGTGCAGTGAAAGGGAAGCCCGCGTGTCACCTAATTAGGTACCATGAGTTATTTTTCTCTTACCTGAAATTCAATATGGTTTATACTAAATAAACAGAGGTAAATCAAGCCTGGGCTCCCTTCTTCAAATTGAGAGGCTTGGAAAGTGTCCTTTCCCACCCTGAGGTGTCAGATGGATGAATAGCAATGACTTCATCTCAGCAGCTGGGACAGAGTGGAAAAAAGATACACAGAAAATGTACCTCTGTTTTTAAATAAAAGTGAAGACTTGATTTTAAGTAGAGGTTGGGGTCAGGCCAGGTCAGACATTTGATGCCCAGGGTCAGGCCTCTCCAGTCTGTGACCTACCAGGAGAAACACCATCCAAGCCCTCCCTGACAAACGCAGCAAAAACAGCATTTGAATACAATCTGGACTAATTAGGCTTCCAAGCTAGAATAAAGGAATGTGTTTTTTATTTTCAAAAGAAGACATAGGTCTTTCTTATTTTATGGCAATTAAAATGTGCATCGTGAGAAAAAATAATGGCGTATGTGGAAAGTGGCATGAAGCAAATTATCCACTTTCCAAATTTAAGGAAAATCATTTTTTCCACACTAATAGGATTACCCATCATAGAGAACATTCGAAACTGCTATTTTATATGCCAACCTACCCAACCATGGAAAAAAGAGAGCAGAGTGAACAGCCTCAAGAAAGCAACATAAGGGGGAGAGTTATGCAGAGGGGGGATATGGCCCATTATTTACAAGTGAAAAATCCCTTTGTTAGGTGAGTGTCTTGACATCTCACAGAGGAACCTCTGACCAGACTAAACGCATAGGAACTGGACTGGTCTACACTTAGGAAACCTTGGTCTCAGGCAGGGAACAAAACCTTTTGTGTTCTTTCTGAAAAAGAATTATGAATAATTGATTATATAAGGAAACCTCTGGCAAATGATACATGATCCTCCATTTAGAAACTTGAGAATTTTGTGCTGTGGAATTTCTGTGGTGCCTAGGAGGCACATTTAAATCATGTGACTACAGAAATATTTGTCTTTTACTATGAAATTCCTATTAAGCTCACTCGTTTTTAGAAATTGAAATCCATCACATTTTTGGCCAGAAAAAGAATCTTGAAAAGTTAAACCTTTTCAAATGTTCAAAAGTCTTGAAACAATCACTTTTTCATACTATCTTAATGCATAGTCAAATATTTCACAAAATTCCAAAAAGAAATTAAAAGACTTCTCTTACAAGTTCCATTGTATATTTTCCTATTTATACTCTGAGCTTGCAATAAACATATTGATTACATTTATTTCTTCTTTTGCACAAACCAGACTATAATGTTAGTTCAATCCCATCCAAAATATAAGCTCAGTCTTTAATTCGATTCCATTGATCTACTGGTCTGTTTCTATACCAGTACCATGCTGTTTTTATTACTATTGCTCTGTTGTACAGCTTGAAATTTGGGATGGCGATGCCTCCAGATTTTTTTTTTTTTTTTTTTTTTTTTGGTACAGCATTGATTTAGCTATTCGGGGTTTTTTGTTATTCCATATGAAGTTGAGGATTGTTTTTTCCAGGTCTATAAAGAATTGTGTTGGTATTTTGATAGGAATTGTATTGAATATGTATATTGCTTTTGGCAGGATGGCCATTTTTATTATGTTGCTCCTATCCATCCATGAGCGTGGAAGATCTTCTCATCTTCTGATGTTCTCTTCATTTCTTTCTTCAAGGACTTGAAGTTCTTGTCATAGAGGTCTTTCACTTGCTTGGTTAGAGTTATCCCCAGTTATTTCATATTGTTTGTGGCTATTGTGAAGGGTGTTGTTTCCCTAATTGATGGTGTGAGTGCAGGCTTGTGCAACCACTATGTAGGTCAGTCTGGCGGTATCTTAGAAAACTTGGAATAGCTCTGCCTCAAGACCCAGCCTTACCACTTCTGGGTATACATCCAAATGATTCCTCACCGAACCACAAGGACATTTATTCATCTATGTTCATAGCAGCCTTATTTGTAATAACTAGAAACTGGAAACAACCCAGATGTCCCTCAACCGAAAAATGGATTTAAAAAAACCTGTGGTACATCTACACAATGGAATACTACTCAGCCATCAGAAACAATTCAATCAGGTAATTTGCAGCCAAATGAATGGAACTAGAGAAGCTCATCCTGAGTGAGCTAACCCAGACTCAGAAGGATGCACATGGCATCTATTCATTTATAATTGGATTTTAGCCATATAGTATAGGATAACTATACTATAATCAATGCACAAAAGGGAACAGGGACATAGACTTTGTTACCTGTCAATGAGACACTTTGCCCTAGTGGGGCTGCCTTGGAGGATCCCAGTGTATGAGGAGGCTCTTGACTCTCATATGACTGCTGAACTGGGGTGGGATACTGATATATAGGGACACTCCACTCTGGAGGAGTGAGATGGAAGGGATGGGGGTAGAGGGTGGGAGGGCGGGACTGGAAGGGGTTGAAACAGAGTACTGTGATGGAGATGTAACCTGAAGTAATAAACAAACATAAAAAATTAAAATAAATAAAATAAGTTTAGTGTGTGTGTGTGTGTGTGTGTGTGTGTGTGTGTGTGTGTGTGTGTAAGCTCAGTCACAATATGATCATCTCTAAGACACTTGGTATGGCATGCCAAGTTAAACCATACTCCCTATATGGCTAACTTAGCAATGAGAAAATGGCCCACAATTCAGTGAACTAACACAGACTCTTATTTTATCCCAGCAGTACAAAAGTATTTGTACAGAACCTGATGCCACAGAGAAAACAGGAAACATAGTAATGATCCCTCTTCTGAAACATTGATACCCATCTTTATACTTACATGCTGGACATGGAGATAAACAATGAGACTGTGTGTTGTGTTACAATGAATATGTGTAAGAAGCTAATGGAGACATCAGAGCTAATTCTAAAACAGTCATGTCTAGAAATCTGATACTTATAGAAAAGAAGAAGTAAATGGTTTGTGAGGTGGCACAGTGGGAAAGGTGCTTGTTGCTAAGCCTGGGAACCTGACTCTGATACCTGGCACACATATGGTGGAAGGAGAGAACCAGACACTGAACCACATGAGTACCATGGTTAATTTGTTGCACACGTGCATGTGAGTGCATGCATACACACACATACACATACACACGCACACACACACACACACACACACACACACACACAGAGAGAGAGAGAGAGAGAGAGAGATAAAAATGTGTAAAATAAATATTTTAAAGAATTAATGAGTAGCCTGTGTGTAAACGGCATAAGCAATGCACTATGCGGGGCTTGAGTTTTATTTCGTTTTAAGTTTTAAGAGGTCATGGGACTAAAAGAAGGACTAAGTGAGGCCCACCAAGTCTAGGGAATTTTTTCTTAAAGGATGCACAAGGATATTGGTCCAGACAGAAACCTAAGGAAAAAGACTTTTGGAATAGCTCCAGAGTTTTTTTTCTATCCCCTTTTCTGGTTCACTGCAGGGCACCCAAGTGTACAAGAAAGGCAGGAAAGCTGTGGCATCATTAGCCAGACCTTCTCGCTGATGTACCTCCCCAAACCTGTCATTATCGGTGTGGTACTCATTGCTTCTCTTAATTACTTCTCCTTGGACAGTCATTTAGACATTAGACTCTAGTCTATCTCAGAAGAGATGGTTTTATGAAAAGTTTGCTGACATGTCTTAAAGTCAGGTTGAAATATAGTCACAGGGTGGACTACAGATAACATTATGTAAATTTGTTAGATACATGTTAGGCACTTCAGTATCCCGTCAACATACTAAAACCTCAGTGAATGAATTGGTGTTCACAATCAGCTGTATCAGCAAGGTCAGTTTGACTGAAGACATTGAAGCCAGTTTATATACATCAATATTCCTGACCTAATTAAACTTAAAAGACAATATTTGGATGTCCTTATACAGAAGCCTCTGGCATGGAGATACTATCTTCAAATAATTAGGTTACTCTAGCATAAATAATTTGATGTTCTGTGCAAACTTTAAGATCGTCCAATGCATTACATTTTGAAGAATCAACAACAAAATGAGATTCCAGAGTGCTTGCTATTTTTATCTACAAGGGTATACAAGAAAGCATGGACCAGAGGCAGAGACCGTGTGACTGTGATGTTCCTGGCTTGAACATCTTGCAGTATTCCATACCTTCCCTGTCAATCTTCAAAAATATTTAAAAGGATCTACACCCAATCTAAAAATTTAAATGTTAGCCAACCTAATTTGAAGTGCCACTTTACATTATTCCAAAATATATTTCAGTCTCTCTAGTAAGAGAAATGTATTGAAAGATTAACAACTAAAAAAACCTTAAAATTATTTTTTTACTTCCCCAACTAGCTTGTAAATCCTTGAGATTCTCTTTTTGTGAATGTAAGGAAGTCTAGGAATAATTTGGGAAATGAATTGTCTAATGTGACAAGCCTTCATTGAACAATGAAATTTCCCTCTTAGTAAAGAAATATCCAAAAGGCAAAGTGGTCCTCACATGACTGTCATATGAGAGACATCATCCAGCAGATAATGGAAAAGGATGCAGAGACCCACAGCCAAACCTTAGGCAAAAATCGGGGAGTCTTGTGGAAGAGTTAGGGAAGGACTGAGGGAGCTGAAGGGGTCAAGCATACCACAAGAAGACCTAAATAGCCAACTCCCCTGGACCTATGGGGTATCACAGAAACTGAACCACCAACCAAAGAGCATGCATGGACTGGGCCTAGGTCCCCTACACATATGAGGCTGATGAGCTATTTGGTCTTCAGATGGGTTCCCTAACAATTGGAGGGAGCTGGGTGGTCTCTAACTTGGGCTCTGTTGCCTGCTTTTGGATCCCTTTTCCCTAGCAGAGCTGCCTTGTCTAACCTCACTGAAAGAGAAGGAACTAAATCCTGATGCAACTTGATGTGACAGGGCAGGTTGGGAAACAGTGGGGGAATTTGAGGGGAAATGGGGAAAGTGGGAGAGTGGGACTGGGAGGAGAGGAGAAGGGAGTGGGCTGTAATTGGGATGTAAAATGAACAAATAATGAATGAAAAATAACTTGCCCAGCATATGTGAGACCCTGGAATCAGTCACCAACATGGAACAAACATGACAGGCAGCATACC
>CAJQZJ010032679.1:1001919-1017099 GCA_907164525.1 Lophiomys imhausi
TCATGAAAACGTGTCATTTTGTTAGTTACTATGACAGTCTATAACAGTTATTTTCTAAGCTACTCAGAAATCAAGTTGCTAAGAGGCAAGCAATATTTGCTTATCTAAATATTTATCTGGTTTTTAAAGACAGAATCTCTCTACATAGCCATGGCTATCCTGGAGTTTACTATGTAGATCACACTAGTCTCCATATCACAGAAATACACCTGTCTCTGCCTCCCAAGTGCTAGAATTCATGTGTGACACATTTTGAAATTGTTTTTCACTGTGTGTGCATGTGTGTGAAGATGTGTGCCTCATGGTTTACATATGGAAGTCAGAGGATACCTTGAGGGAATCACTTCTCTGTTTTCATTTTGTTGGTAACAGACAGCAACTTCAGATCACATTGGTACAAGCACCTTTTAACAGCTGAGCCATCTCCCAGCAAAAAAGCTCCTCATGTCATAAGAATTTACTTTATGCCAAGATCCTTTTAAGGGTTTTATGCATATTTTATTATGAATATATGTGTATATGTATTTATCTGTGTATATATACATATATTGATATTTATATTATTTTATGTTAGAGATGTATATACCTGTTATTCTGTGGGCTGTACCTATAATTTCCCTCAGTCTTTTGCTGAGAATACAATCTGAGTTTTACACTGAGGATCCTCATGTTTCCTCAAGCCTGCCATTCTCTCTCTCATGAATAAAGACAAACAGCTGATGGGATAAATTTCACCGGTGTTTCAACTGATGACGATTGTAAAAGAACTGGTAGTCTATAATGAATTAAATGGAGGGAGGAGTTTGGGGGAAAGCTATTAACTGATGTCTCTGTGATTTATTATACAGTTTATTCATAGGAATGTCCCCCATAGGCTCACAGAGTTGAATGCTTGGCCACCAGGGTGTGGCATTATTAGATATGGCCTTGTTAGAGGGAGTATGTCACTGGGGGGGGGTTGGGATTTTAAATACCCAACCTACACCCAGTGGCTCTCTCTTCCTCCTGCTGCCAATGGATCCAGATGTAGAACTCTAAGCTACAATGTCTGCCTGTATTCCACCATGCTACCTGCCACGCTGATAATGAACTTACCCTCTGAGCCTGTATGCAAGTGTGAACTAAAAATGTTTTTGTATGAGTTGCCATGGTCATTTACAGCAATAGGACATTGACTAAGACACTCATGAAGAATTAAAAAAACCAAGTTATGAGAAAATAGGTATAAAAAGAAGTTATTGAAAGTTAGGCAAAGGTGATAAAGGATGGAGTGGGGTAAAAGAGTAATGCAGTGCCAGGTGTGGTTGTATGCAGCTTTTGCCCATCACTCATGAGGCAGTAGCAGGTGCATCACTGTGAGTTCAAGATCAGCCTGATCTACATATCAAGTTTCAGGCCAACTAGGCCCACATGAGACCCTGTTTCATAAACAAAGCAATTAAACAGGAAGAGGGAAAAGGATGCAGTGAGGCAAGGAGCAATGACAGGGCCCAATGTGCTGGGAAATGCAAAGCCAAAACTTAGGACATTTTCCTTTCCAAAATATTTTTTAATTAAAAAATTTTTCGAGAATTCCATACATGCATTCGGTGAAATATGGGCATGTCTACCTCAATTTCCGATGACTTAACACAAGATGTGCAGGGACAAAGATGGAGAAGAGATTGATGGAACAGCCAACCAATGACTGGCTCAACTAGAGACCCATCCCATGGGAGAATGCCAACCCTTGACACTATTAATGATATTCTGCCATGCCTGCAGACATGAGGCTAGCATGACTGTCATCTAAGAGGCTGATGGAAACAGAAGTAGAGACACACAGCCAAACATTAGGCAGAACTCAGGGAGTCTTGTGCAAGAGTTGGGGGAAGGACTGAGGGAGCTGAAGGGGTCAAGGACACCACAAGAAGACCTACAGAGTCAACTAACCTGGGTCCATGAGGGCTAATAGAGAGTGTACCACCAACTAAAGAGCATGCATGGACTGGACCTAGACCTCCTACACATGCGAAGTTGATGGGTAGCTTGGTCTTCAAGCGGGTCCTCTAACAATTGGAGCAGGGGCTGTATCTGACTTGTTGCCTGACTTTGGATCCCTTTCCCTTAGCAGGGTTTCCTTATCTGGTCTCCTTGGGAGGGGATGCCTTTAGCCCTGATGTGTTTTGATGTGCCTAGGTGGCTTGGTACCATGGAGGGGGGAGCCACTCCCCTTTTCAGAAGAGAAGGTGATGGGTAATAGGGGAAGAGAGTAGAAGGTTGGGACTTGGAGGAGAGGCCGGAGGGTGCTGCTCTTGGGATGTAAAATGAATAAATAGATTAATTGAGTAAAAATTATTTTTTCAGAATTTCATATATGTGTTCAATGAAATATGATCACATCTACCTCAATTTCTCTCCTATGACTTAACACAAGTGTCCTTTCCAATTGGATGTCTTTTTTAAAGTAAATAAACATACTAAGTCCAATTAGTGCCATCTACATGTACACATGTGCATGGCCATCCACTGGAACATGGGAAACATACCAGCAGTTACATCCCCAAAGAAGAATGGCTCTCCATTCCTGAGAAGCTATCAACTGCCAATAGCTCTCAGTTAAGATGAGGCCTTATGAGCTCCTCCTCCTTGATCCATGTTAGAATTTTGGCAGGTTTGAGCATGTTCATGGCCTCTGCAGGTAACTGCAGCATCTGTGAGTTCACGAGTGCAGTAATTTTGCCATGTCTAGAAGACAGCATTTCATAACACTCCTCCCCAATCTCTGTCTCTCCCTATCCTCTGCCTCCTCTTCCTTGATGTCCTCTGTGTCTTGGTGGGGGAGGGGAGGGCATGCATAAAGATGTCCCATTTAGGGATGATCATGCACAGTTTCTAATTCTCAGCACTCTGAACAGTAATGTATCACCTCATTGATTGCTGCCTACTACAAAAGGAAGCATCTCTGACCAAGGTTGAGAGAAGCCCTGGTCTGTAGTTATAAGCATGCATATTTAAAAGGCATTTTGGTAACACAACCATTTAGCAAAATAACAGGAGTTAAAATAAAAGGTATCCCCTAATTGTACATGAATAATGGGTTCCATGTACAATTTCCATCCATGGATGTAATGCACTTTGGGCAGGCTTGCACTTCTCCTTCTCTTTTATTTCCTTATCTCCCCCTGCTAATTTCCTTTACCTAAATGATGGCTGGTTAGATTTCTTTTTAAATGAAACCTAGGAAACAATATGACACCTGAAAAGTGTCTAAGGTCTATGATTCCAATTCCTTAGTAGACATCCTTCAGAAGGATGTCTAAACTCTAGCTGAAGCACGACTGTGGGGTACTAGTAAACAGAGATAAAATGTCCTGTAACCTTGAAGAAATCCTAGGACCCTAACTTAAGGAGGCTCACAATGAGTTAGGGGTACACATTTTAACTCCTGTGTGACCACAAGGATAACATGATATACTTAAGCATTTGTCAGAAAACAAATATCAATAGGGACACATTTTTTGAAAACAGTACAACCAACTAGATTGAATAGATTGAATATATATATATATATATATATATATATATATATGAATGATAGAAGAATTAAAGCACAGACACCATGCTCTAGCACATGATGGGACATTGAAAACAAGAGATCAAAGTATGGATGGCACATAGTTGGGAGCATATTCCCAAAGACTGGAGGCCCCTAAAGTGTGCTCCTTCTACTGAAAGTCATTTGAAAATGAAAACAAGAGTCAGGAAGAACCAGAGAATCTCTGCATGGATGAATACCAAGCCATGCACTTCTAAATAATGACAAATGGGGAGGAAGTCAAAATTTTTATTTGACTTTTTTATTTAAATGGATTTAACCTGTTTTATATGGAAAATGCATGGGTAAAACATGCAGGATGCAGTTTAAATAGTCCTTTAGATGTGATACATACACACAAAGAAAAGAAAAAGTGAAGATTAAAATACATTGTATGAAAATTTTAAATAAAAATTAATCATTTTTAAAAATGAAAGAATAATTGAAATCTTCTAGTGGGTATTTATTTAAAGAAGCTAGAAGGCAAGCAGGGGGTAGAAAGAAATAGGTAAGAACAGTACTATCAAACAAGAAAATGGGATATAAAGTATCTGTCTCTATGGGAAAACAGCAGGCTGGAAGACATGTAAAAGGGCAAGACAGATACATCATGTGTCATTGTAAAATGTTATTTTTGCCTAAATTGAACTATAGATAAAAGTAAGCTCATGATGAGCATCAAAGAATCCCCATTTGGAGATGGCTGCATTAGTGGTAAGATAGCCACTGGGCAAGAAAAAGTCCTTCCTTCAACTGTAGACACAATGCTGTTCAAAAAGGAAAAAAACTTGGAAGCAGGTAAGTTGACAGCCTAGCTCTGCCAAGACAGGGTAGGCAAGTCCTTCATAATTTCTGATTTACAATTAATGTCTGTCAGAGATACTGGGGGAAAAGGTTGAAGATAGATGCTCTAATGTTATAGAGAGAAACTGGAGACTATCCAGGCAGCCAGTTGTCTGTCATTTCTTGGTTTTGGAAGCTGCTTGCTCTGCACTTCCTGCTTATTCAGATATATTTATCCTTCTCAGATCTCTGATGCAGTTGAAGACTAGACAGTTACAGTCTCACAGTTAAGTTTTAAGTTGTTTAGGAATTAAAAGGATGTTCTGGGTCTAAAAAGATTTTTTTAAGTTGGTAATGCAAGTGAGGATGGAAACTGAGTTAGGTATAGAACTTTAGACTTATCAATATAAATAGATAATAGAATATTATTATTGGTTGCCAAATACTGGTCTGGAAAGAATTCTATACATTATAATTTTCATACAAAAATAACATAAAATCTCATGAATTGTGGCTTTAGTTTTAGTTGTACATACAAAGAAGAACCAAAATATCGCATAATGAAATGTTGGTGAAGTTAAATATTCAGTGAATATTCTAGCAGACATAAATATAATTATCATAGAAAGTAAAAATAAAGAGACTATCTAAAATTCAAAAATAAAATAAACTCAATTAAAATTCTGCTTTCATCTTTCTGGTTGCTGTAACTAATCACCTCAAATGAAGTGGGTTGCCCAAACACACTGTTCTGGGAGTTCCCCGGCTTTCCCATGAATGCCCTCCTTCTGGGCTAGGGGCAGAAATGTATTTCTAGCTTCTTCTGCCTTTTAGTGACTGTCAGCATTCCATGGCTTGTGGTCATCTCTCACCTGTAACTTTTCCCATCATTGTGTATGGATGCTCTTCCTCTGCTTCCCTCTCATAAAGATCTTCAAGGTGTGATTTAGAGGAAGCTCGGGGTGATGTCATTCCACTTAAGATGCAGAGTTTAATCACATCTGAGATTATCTTGAAACACAAGTTAACATTTGTAGACTCTAAGCACTTGGATGTCACATTTTGAGGTCACCAGTGAAGGCCATGCCAATCGTGACAGGATGTTGTCTTGGAAATGGATATGCTTACTCTAACATGGTGCAGACACACCTGGAGGAATCATCATGGTCTTGAAGAAGATGAATACGTGAAGAGAGCTACATCACCTGATGTTGGGACCCTCTTTAAGATACAGTCATTGAAGCACTGCACAATTCAGTGTCAAGGGCTCTGTGGTGCAGAGCAGAGCATCTGCACATCTGGCATGGGCTTTGTGAGACTCTCTCATGGTGATTCAGTGTAATTCAGTGCCTTCAAGTCATATTATGCTGGGGCAGTTGGCTATCTTGACACAAGCAGGAAGACACTCTCGAAGGCCCACATGGTTCACTACCTGAGACTCAGTGAATCACGTTTCTAAGGATAGACAGATGACCAGAACCTAAGTACAAGGGGGCCAAAAACACTTAAGCAAAGATAGCATCTCTTGGAAGTGCAGATTTTGACCTAACAAGCAGGAAAGGTCTAGGTAGCAGAGAGTGCATCAACTAGCTGCCTGTCCTTGCATGAAGGTACTGAGAGCGTTGGACACCTAGTTAGGTGGGCTTTGGCTAGTCCCTTGGCTCCAGGGAGAGATCTCTATTCTCAAGTAAGTCATTGGGACATTATCAGCAAGAGATGGATGGATGCCCATACCTGAAAAACATAGTATGTGGTCAGGACATCACAGTATTTATTGCAAGATGAATCATAAAAGGAAAACAACCGAAGTAAAATAGGAAAATTGATAATCATATAAGTAAATTAAGAATTTCTGGGGGAAAAATCAAGGGGAAAATGGAAGGTTGCAAGAATTCCTGTATTTGACAATTAACTGGTACCATGGTGTATCAAGAACCCCCACAGATGGAAAAGAAAACCTCACTCAGAAAAAGACAGGGTGCAGCAGGTGGCTCTGCCATTGCCACACTAATCTGAGAATTGAATTCCACTCCTCCATTCCAGGATAAGAGAGAACTGACTCTCTCAGGCTTCCCTCTGATCTCCACAAGGTTGTATAGCAGTTTCCGTCAAAAACAAATCCTTCTATATAGGAGGGAAACTTGTTCAGACAGAGGAGATGAAAGAAACATGAAACAATGGGATATTTTAAGACAGGATTTTACAAGGAGATGAGGCTACAGGATGCCATAAGGGAAGGTGAGATATCTATAATCTTGCAGGGATGCTGCTTAAGACAGCAGAGGGGAAAAAACCCAAATCAGCAAAATCAGCAATAAAAAGGGAAAAATAACAACAGACATTGAGGAAATCCAGAGAATCTTTAGATTCTACTTTAGAAAACTATACTCCACCAAATTTGAAAACCTAAGGGAAATGGACAATTTTCTTGATAGATTCCACCTTCCAAAGTTCAATCAAGATCAGGTTAACAGATTAAACAGTCCTATAAACCCTAAAGAAACAGAAATAGTCATTAAAAATCTCGCAACCAAAAAAAGCCCAGGGCCAGATGGTTTCAGCACAGAATTCTACCAGACCTTCAAAGAAGAGCTAATACCAATACTCTTCAAACTCTTCCACAAAATAGAAATGGAAGTAATGCTGCCAAACTCATTCTATGAGGCCACAGTCACCCTGATTCCTAAACCACACAAAGACCCAACAAAGAAAGAGAACTTCAGAAAAAGTTCCCTCATTTTTTTATTTATTAAGCAAAAATACTTAATAAAATACTGGCAAACTGAATCCAAGAACACATCAAAAGTATCATACACCATGATCAAGTAGGCTTCATCCCAGGAATGCAGAGATGGTTCAACACATGAAAATCCATCAATGTAATTCACCATATAAACAAATTGAAAGAAAAAAAAACACAAGATCATCTCACTGGATGCGGAAAAAGCATTTGACAAAATCCAACACCTCTTCATGCTAAAGGTTCTGGAGAGAACAGGCATACAAGGACTGTACCTAGAAATAATAAAGGTGATATACAGCAAGCCAGTAGCCAACATTAAATTAAATGGAAACTTGAAGCATTTCCTCTAAACTCAGGGACAAGACAAAGATGTCCACTTTTGACCATATCTCTTCAGCATAGTACTTGAAGTTCTTGCTAGAGCAATAAGAAAGCTAAAGGAGATCAAGGGGATAGAAATTGGAAACGAAGAAGTCAAATTATCCCTATTTGCAGACAATATAATAGTATATACATAAGTGACCCCAAATATTCCACCAGAGAACTCTTATAGCTGATCAACACCTTGAGCAAGGTGGCTGGATGCAAAATTAATTCAAAAAAATCAAAAGCTCTTCTTTATACAAAAAAAAATAAATGGACTGAGAAAGAAATTAGGGAAACAACACCCTTCACAATAGCCACAAACAATATAAAATACCTGGGGGTAACTCTAACCAAGCAAATGAAAGGCCTGTATGACAAAAACTTCAAGTCCTTGAAGAAAAAAAAATTGAAGAGGTCATCAGAGGATGGAAAGATCTCCCATGCTCATGGATAGGTAGGATCAACATAATAAAAATGGCCATTCTGCCAAAAGCAAATACAGATTCAATGCAATTCCAATCAAGATACCACCACAATTCTTTATAGACCTGGAAAAAGCAATTCTCAACTTCATATGGAACAACAAAATACCCAGAATAGCTAAATCAATCCTTTACAATAAAAAAAATCTAGAGGTATCACCATCCCAGATTTCAAGATGTACTACAGAGCAATAGTAATAAAAAGAGAATGGAACTGGTATAGAAACAATCAGTGGATCAATAGAATTGAATTGAAGACTTAGAAATGAACCCACACACCTATGGTCACTTAATTTTTTGACAAAGAAGCTAAAACTGTACAATGGAAAAAGGACAGCATCTTCAACAAATAGTGCTGGTCCAACTGGATGTCAACATGTAAAAGAATAAAATTAGACCCATATTTATCACCTTGTATAAAACTGAAGTCTAAGTGAATCAAAGACCTTAGCATAAGGCCAGACACACTAAATCTATTAGAAGAGAAAGTGGGAAAAACCCTCAAACTCATCGGCACCAGTGACAACTTAAACAGAACACCAACAGCTCAAGATCTAAGACCAACAATCAATAAATGGGACCTCATGAAACTGAAAAGCTTCTGTAAGGCAAAAGACACTGTCATTCGAACAAAATGGCAACCTACAGATTGGGAAAAGATCTTCACCAACCCCACATGTGACAGAGGACTAATATTCAAAATTTAAAAAGAACTCGAGAAATTAAATGCCAAGAAACCAAATAATCCAATCAAAAAATGGGGAACAGAGCTAAACAGAGAATTTACAAAGGAGGAATTCCTAATGGCTGAGAGACACTTGAAGAAATGCTCAGTGTCCTTAATCATCAGAGAATTGCAAATCAAGAGGACTCTGAGATTCCATCTCACTCCTGTCAGAATGGCTAAGATCAAAAGCTCAAATGACAGCACATGCTGGCAAGGGTGTGGAGAAAGGGGAACCCTCCTCTATTGCTGGTGGGAGTGCAGGCTTGTGCAACCACTATGGAGGTCAGTCTGGCAATATCTTAGAAAACTTGGAATAGCTCTGCCTCGGGACCCAGCCATACCACTTCTGAGTATACATCCAAATGATTCCTCACCTAATCACAGGGAAGTTTCCTCATCTATGTTCATAAGAGTCTTATTTATAATAGCTAGAAAGTGGAAACAACCCAGATGTCCCTCAACTGAAGAATGGATTAAAAAACTATGGGACATCTACACAATGGAATACTACTCAGCTCTCAGAAACAAGGAAATTATGCAATTTGCAGCCAAATGGATGGAACTAGAGCAGCTCATCCTGAGTGAGCTACCTAAACTCAGAAGGATCCACATGGCATTTATTCACTTATAATCAGACTTTAGATATATAGTACAGGATATCTTTACTACAACCAATGCACCAAAGGGAACATGAACATAGACTTTGTTACCTGTTAATGAGACACTTTACCCTAGTCGTGCAGCCTTGTAGTCCCTCAGTGTATGAGGAGGCTCTTAGCCCTCATATGACTGCTGAACTCAGGCGGGGGACTGTTATGTAGGGACACTTTACTCCAGAGAAGTGGAATAGAAGGGATAGGGGTAGAGGGTGGGAGGGCTTGACTGGGAGGGGTGGAAATAGGGCACTGTGATGGAGATGTAACCTGAAGTAATAAATAAATATTTTTTAAAAAAACAGGAAGCAAACAACTCAAAGTAGTTTCAGGTAGTTTTTGAAACAGACCAGATTTACTTGGTTCCTCCCTCCCTAAGAGTACATGATCAGTAAAGACTACAGAGAGTGTCTCTCAGAGAAGTTCAGCTCCTGAAAGAATCAGAGACCAACCTAGCACCCTGAAGGAAAGAGAGACCAGCCCAACTCCCTACAAGAAACAAAGCCATCCAAACTGTCAAGATGAGGCTCAGATAATTGAGTCACCTATAAAGAACACTCTCCAACTCGTTGAGCGGCTTGCAGGCTATGCAGTGTGCTCCAGATCTTCTCCAACTTTTGTGAGGTATTACCCAGTCTTAGGTAGACTTTGGTGATAGAATGGTCCTTCAAATAGGATTCTGTAGAGTATCAGATTTTATAGAATGATCCTCTATCCATAATCTATCTATCTATCTTCTATCTATCATATATATATATATATATATATATATATCATCTATCTATCTCTCTATATATGTGTGTGTGTGGTCTTCTGTGGCCTTGGGAAGCATCACCTGCTGCTCACATCAGGCTGTTCCTCTCTACTGTGGAGTCTCCAGTTCCACTTTTCTTCATTGTGCACACAGCCTTCTGGTTCTTTTTCTCTTCGATCTCTCCAGCACTTACTTGTTCATCTTAATGGCACTTGGTACCTCTGGAAGTCAAGGGTCATCTCAAGAGTGCTATGCTCCATCTGTGCCATGTGGCACCTGGCAGGGTCGCTTCAGGCTTGCTTTTCCCACCCCAGGCCACATGAGGCTGGGATGGAGAGACACATGTCAATTATAACCCTCACTTCTGCGACTGATCATGTAACCTTAGCTGATATTTATAAGTACCTTCCTCTACTACCCATTTTATATCTCATCCATCTTCAGCAAGCTCCTTAGAAAGTCCTGACTCTTTTCCTGGAAGAGAGACCTAAACCTTGATTCCTGATGCCTGGATTAGGCTGCTGTAGTTTCCCATTGAGTTTAATGGCAGGATTTAGTAGCACCAAGAGATGCCCTTACAGCATTTCCTGCACTCCAGACATAATCTTTCTTACCTCTATTGTAGAGAAACAATCCAGTTTCCCCTTGGTAATCTGGGTAGAGCATGCCTCCTAACACTACTATTTCTTTTTTGGCTTGTTGACTCAAGGACATCAGAAGTCCAAAGTGGCCAGGGGAAAGTCTGAGCTTCCAGTTCAATGGAATGTTTGTTGTGGATCCTAGTGGGAGGGCTTGAACCTCTGGAACCAAAACTTCTAGGCCATTAGAATTAACATTGAAGTAACAGAAAGTAAAAAATGCTCCTAGTGGCTCACTTGGAGTGATAATGAGTGTAACTTTTCTATTCCTTAATTCTTGTACCGGTGGAACCTATGGGACAAACCATAGTATAGATTGGATGCTGATCCAAAGCACATAACCACATGTTAACTTGTTGAACCATTGTCAAATGTTCAGTTTCCACTGAGGTCCAATAGCAGGTTAAGAGCTGACCAGTCTGCTGCCACCATGATGACAGATATGTAGTTCTGTAAGTCCACAGATGTTGCCTTGGAAGAAGCATTGCATGAAAGAAAGGCAAATCCATAACTAGAATATCTACTCCACTAAAGACAAAGTGTTGTCCTTTCTGTGGAGAAAGAGGTCCAGTGTAGTCAACCTGCCACAAGGTCTAGCTGTTCACCCCCATATGCGGTGCTCAGTGTAGATCTTTGTTGTTGGCAGATCTTGCATTCAGTAGCAGTCTTGGTGAGTGGCAGTCCATGTTGTCAAGTACATTCAATAATCCCATCTTTGTCACCATGGCCACTTTGTTCGTGGGCCCCTTGGACAATTACAGGAATGACTTAGGAAAGAGGCAGACTGTCCACACAATGGGTCATCCTGTCTACATGCTTATTGACCTCTCCTCTGTTGAAGTCACCTTTTGATGAGTATTACTTGGGACACAAGTATCTTCACATCCTTCACACATTTGGAGATCTATCCAAATACTTCTCCAAATGTTTTTCTCACCAATTATGCTCTTTCCAAGTTCCTGACCATCCAACAAATCCATTGGCTACAATCTATGAGGCTGTAGGTGCATGCTTGGCAGCAGATTATCTTATAACAACAGTAAAAACCGTAGGCATTTGGACAACTACATGTAACTTGCAGGACCTTCTAGAGCCTAGTCATGTATATACCTCTTCCATATGATAATGGATTGTTTCTGTGCATGTCCTACTTTATGACTTGGCAGGTCAGATAACACCTAACATGATGGGCATCATATCAGACCACATGTTAACTTGTTGAATCATTGTCAAATGTTCAGTTTCCACTAAGGTTCTATAGCAGGTTAAGAGCTGTCTTTCAAAGGGAGGATAGTTATTTGCAGGTGATAGTAGGACCTTTCTCTAAAATCCTGATTTCAGGATATTTGATCACATTATGAACCCCAAGATGGTGAATTGGAAAGCCCTGTTTCTTGTTGTGGTTTGGCTCATCCCTAGCACATACTAATCCAAGAGCTAAATAAAGTCAAACATAGGTCAAGAGATGGAGCAAACATTAGGGAGTGAACATAAGAAAACATAGGAAATAGAAAGAAGGGATGTGAGTTGAAGGGTATTTAAGACAGTATGGAGAAGGACAAAGAGCTTTTTCCTTCTGGGATATTGGTAGAGTAGGAAGGTCAGAAGGGTGCTTTCTCTCCTCTCTGAGCTAGCAGGTTTTAAGCCCAGCATCTAGCTCTTGAGTTTTCATTGGTAAAATTGAACTATTGGAATTTTTTTTATAAACAACAAATCCCAAAGTTGTTTTCTTTGATTTATCTATGGGGCCTACCAAAGACTCCAAAAAAGCATTCCTATCTTCCACTGATACTTCAAGTACCATTGGGTCTGCTGGATCATATGATCCAAGCTGTAGACTAGCCTGCATAGCAGTCTGGACCTGGGCCTGTTGAAAGTCATTCTCCTGTTCCAGGCTCCACACAAAGACATCATCTTTCCTAGTCACTCAGAATATGGGCCAGAGTAACACAACCCCAAGTGTTACCCCAGATGTTAAACTGCCAATATATCTAAATATATCTATCCCGATTATAAATTCTTGGATTGGGGAAATAATCACAAAATGAGATGTGGGACCCACTAGACCTACTGTGAGTCAGACTTCAGCCAAACTCTGTTAATCACCCGGACTCCATAAGCCCCTACTTTATTTGGAGGGCCACAAATCAGTTCAGAAACCATAGCCAATACACCACAGAAATTCTGACTATTATCTTTCCTCCAGTGTACAGTTATCCTTGTAAAAGGCCATGGGTCCCTCTGGGGAAGGACTGGAGAAAGGCTATCAATAAAACTTCTAGGTATTTTATCAAGGCTCTTCCTCTGAAGCTATCCTTTTATTCAAAGGGTTATGGGTCTGCAAACTGGCTCAAGTCTGGGAATTGGTTCATGGGCTGAGATTCCCTTGTCAGATCTAATGGAGACTTTCATTTGTTTGAGAATTATTCCTCTTACACAGATCAAACACACAAATGCAGTAGGCTTCTTATCTAGTTCATGCCTGGAAACACTATCATCGATTAGCCAGTATCACAGGTCCATGTGAGTCATCCCACCATAAAAGTCATTTTGCCTGTGCTGCCCATGATGGACCAGTCATCATGAACATTGTTTTGTTCATACTGCCCACTATGTTAACTACTATAACCTTGCTTTTGGTGATTCAGTGCTGCCACCTGACCCCTACTACTTCAAGGCCCCATTAAACCCATTGTATTTTTAATTCATCCAACTGAGTAGCAGCATCTCCAAACCTAAGGTCTGGCACAAGTTAAAAAGCTCTTCAAATATGCTGGTGCCCTTCTCACACTAGGTGCATGTTGTAGCACTAGTGAAAGGCATGTCTTCTGGGCATTCTTGTTATGGAGGATTAGGTTTAACACAGCATACCCACTCTAGGATTGCAATTTCCCTGAGTTACTTAAATCTACTCATTGACACTAAGCTAAGGGACAGCAGTCATTTCCAACTGCTTTTCAGTAAGACATCTTTTGAAAAATGCTTCAGTCAACCATTCAAACAAACTTTTGACACCTTTTTTTTGACTGTGATTCAATATTAAACCTAGAATCTCTACTCAGGCGTCTCATATCAATAAATTCAGCCTGATCCATTTTTCTGTTTCTCTCACTATTTTCCCACACATATTCCCCAGACTTCTGCTTGAATGACTTAGCAAATGCATTAAGCACTTTAGTAGTTTAGTGCACCTCCTAATGGACTACATCTTCCACCTCCACCCTATGAGCCTGACTTGCCTTACATCTGATTATAGGTCTAGACGCCACTATTTGTGGGCCTCTAGGGGCATCAGTATTGTACTGCCTGGCATCATCTTTAGAGAAAATTACTGCTGTTTTTGCAGACAGTGAAGGCTTAATTTTCTCAAAGGTGAAAAAGACAATATTTCAGGGGTTGGGGTGGGAGTAAATCTTCTGCTGAGGGTGGAGAGACCTTTTCGGGTGAGATAAACCTTTGTGGTAGAGGTTACTTCTCTTTAGTGAAATTAGTAGACAGTTCAGATCAGCATCTGGCAGCACATAAGGAGGAGCTTGGCAACCCTTTGGGTTGCAGATATGGACAAAGCCGATTGTGGCCCGACAATATGCCCTTTTGAAAAGGCATTGCTAAGAGACTGAGCAGGCCACACAGATGATGTCAGTACTCATGAGAAACGACAGGACTGTTGGACATCAACAGAAATCTCGTGGACCCTCGAGACTGCCAAGTATAGTGAGATAATGTGATATATAAGCCAGAGAACTCCATGAGGTCTCTCTCTTCCTCCTGCCCTCACAAATTAAACACTCATGCTGAAGAAGAGCACACCAAGGTATACCATTAAGAGAATTCAGACTGCTGTAGCCCAAGACTCTGCTGAGAGAGAGTCTTTTAAAGGCATCTATCTTGGGGCCTCAGAGCACCAGAAAAGTGAGCAAAGCAAGCAGAGTTCCAGAGTCGCTTGCAGAGGCCTTAAGGCTATGAGGTTTGTCTGGGCCAAAGAGACCTTGGAAGGGAGTCTTAGCTGATTAAAAAAGCTGCCCTCAGTTTGGCAGTTGGAGCAGAGTGACTTTATAAACCAGCCACAATTTGGTGGTGGAAAAAAAACTGGCCTTGCAAACTGGCAAAGTAAGGCCCAACAGACTTTACACTTAAAAGACACTACCTGGTGGGACTGCCGTAAAGTCATCCTGCATGGACCTACTCTAAGAACATTAATATCCTTTTAAGAAATTTAAAATAGTGTTAGTTAAATGTTTTTAGATACATATTAGAGCATTCTTAGGTATTAGAGTATTCTTAGATGGATTATAGATTTTTAGATTATAGGATTTAGGTATTTTATAGATGTTTCTTAAGTATTAATAAATATAAGTGTTTAGATAAGCAAATACTGCTTGTCTCTTAGCAACTTGATTTCTGAGTAGCTTAGAAAATAACTGTGATAGACTGTCATAGTAACTAACAAAATGACA
>CAJQZJ010032679.1:1017499-1062247 GCA_907164525.1 Lophiomys imhausi
AAATAAAAATATTCTGTTACAAACCTTTGAGACTCTATGGATCCAAAGTTCTCAGTTTCAATAGGGTCCTCCTGTACATCACCATCCCAAGTTACAAGATCCAATTCTTTACCAACTAATGCCCTTACTTTAATCATTGACACCCTCTGAGGCTGGGACTTACTTTTTAGGTGTAATTCAGCCAACTTTATAAGGAGGGTTTTGACTTGATTTTCCCCACCTTGAATTCTGTGGCTACTGGAGGGAAGATTCTCTTCCAGGGCACAGAGGAAATTTTAGACTGTTTGTGCACATCTGGAGCTGGTCATTTTATCACTAAGCTCATTGTTAGTCAATTTTATCACTGAAATTGAACACTGTTGTCCTTCACTGTATTCTGAGATGATAGTGTTGACTGATTTTTATCATATATCTCATTCTGTTTCTTTGTCAATTTATCTAGAGATGACAGGAGGAACTGACCAGCATCCTAATTTACCTTATTTTTCTATAAATTATCGAAAGTTTTATATACAGACTCACCAAATCAGTTGCATTTTCCAATTTCTGAATCAAGAAATACATTTGTCTCCTTAAGTTTGTAAAACAGCTCACATCATGGACTTTCTGTATTCCCTGAGCTCCTAGGAGAGGCTTCAGTTACTAGAGAGGCTTCAGTAGCTGTAGTTGTTGGCAAAATTGGAAAGCTTATTCCACATATTTAAAATATTCATCCTTACACTTCTGTTGCTCTAGAGCCACTTCTGGTACCAAAATCTGTATTAGTCAGGGTTCAATTTATAGGATGAATATCTCTGTCTCTCGTACACTGTTCACATGCAAAAACACACACATATGTGTTTATTTCCTGTGGTCCATCTAATCCAGCAATGCCTGCCTATAAATGGAAAGTTTAAGAATCCAGTCATTGTTTAGTCCACAAAACTGATCAATGTGTATTGATACAAAATTAAGGTTAACTCTTTTTAAGGTATTGTACCTAGGTAACGCTTAAAAATGCAATGTGAAGTTTTGGCCTTTTGATAGAATCTGTCACAAACTGCTTAGGATAATTAAGAAATGTGAACTAATAGTTATTCAAACATGTCATTTGGCTAGGTACTAGTGTAGTGTATCACAGATATTTTCTAAGTTAATCAGAAATCAAGTGACAAGCAACATTTGCTTATCCAATTATACAGAGATGGATAGGTGGTCTTCAAAGACCTCAAGAGATCTGTAGAATATGGCATTCAAAGATGTTTTCTTAAGATTTTTTTGATTTGGAGACATGTCATCTCCTGACAGCACCCCCTATTCTACTTCAAGTAGATGATTAGCATCAAAGAATCTCCATTTGGAGATGGTTGCATTAGTGGCAAACTTGTCACTGGGCAAGAAAAATCCCTTGCTTCAACTGTAGAAAGAATGCTGTCTGAAAAGGACAGAACTTGGAAGCAGGTAAGTCGACAGCCTAGCTCTGTCAAGGCATGGTGGGCAAGTCCTTCGTAATTCCTGCTTTACAATTAATGTCTGTCAGAGATACTGGGCCAAAAGGCTGAAGATAGATACTCTAATATACCGAGAGAAATTGAGGACTGTCCAGGCAGTCAGTTGTCTAGAATCTGCTGTCTCTGCACTTCCTGTATATTCCTGGTATTCACTATATTCCAGGATCCTGAAGAAACAGGCTGCAATGCCAGAGAAGGAATGGACTTGCTAGGTAGATGAGAGAAACAGACAAAGGGCAAAGCTTCCTTATTCTATGTCTTTATATAAGCTTCTAGCAGAAGGTATGGCCCAGATTAGAAGTGGCTTTTCCCACGTCAAATAATTTAATTAAGCAAAAATCTCTCATAGGTCTGTCCAGTCATTTTTGGGTTTTAGTTAATTACAGATATAGTCAAGTTGACAACCAAGAATAGCCATCACAAGTACCTGGTCCATTTTGGTGTTTTAGGCTCCCTATCTGGGTTGAGTAGATGTGTATTTTATACATCTTTCCAGGAAAATTATCTCACAAAACACTTTCACAAGACATGCTTTATATATGCATACAAGTATTTGAACATGCACACACCCACAATAATAATATTAATAATAATATTAACAATAATAATAACTACAATATATTTGAAATGACACTGGCATGTTGTTAGAAGAGTTTTTCAACATAATTACTCAAAGCTTTTGCAAAACTTAAATCAAGCCTACATATTTTAACTATCTTCTCATTAGATAATACCCTGCACATCATGTACATATATGATTCAGTTTGTTAATGTATTACCAGATGAAGAGTGTGGAAGGCTAACAATCACATATATACATAGAAACCTAACTTGAGAAAACTTTAACATAAATATAACAAACCAGTAGAAAACTGTACAAGAATGTGTACTACAGAATTATTGATAACAATTGTTAGTAAGATCAAAATAATCTAAATATTAATAATTCAAATTGGCTAATATATTATATAGTAAAAGAAGCTAATGCAGCCTAGAATTACAACTGTGCACAGAGACTTGGGTTAAAAATACTTGGAAGCTTGAGACTCTGGATTTAAGTCCCAGCACCATGATTTTTTAAAAAATATATACAGTGTCAAAACAAAAAGCCAGGAGTCTATTACAGTGCATGAGAACATGAAGGGAAGCCACTGAAGAGAATAAGTGCATAATGTTTCATATAAAATTGTGTGTACGGGTCTATATACCTAGATTTGTTTCAGAAATGCTCATTAAATATCAGTGAATAGCATCTCTGGGTAATGAAATTTTCAATATTTTTATTATATTCTTCTACATACATATAATTTAATATGTATACATCTCTTAAGCCTTACAATAAAGATTAATATGTTATCTTTTTGCTATGCTTTCCACAGCTAAAACATAATTTTTTAAAAAATCAGCTCTGAGTTCCAGAACTTCACACCAGAAGACAAATCAGTGTCACTAAAATGTCCAGGGTATGTATTTATTTTGCAAAAGACAACTCAGAACCTACCTACACCTCCTTAGATTGAAAACAGCTCATAGTGCTTCCCAAAGACATTGATCATTTGACAGGTAAGCAAATGTGTTTTCCTGAAGCCAGTAAGATATGGTAGGAGAAATAGCAGCTTTTAAATCTGATTAGAAAGGAGAATTGGAATGAATCAAGAAATATAAAACATAATACAAAAACTAAAAACTTTAAAAAAAATAGTTAGCACAATATAAAACCACAGATAACCCCATCAGTGGTCAGGGTATCAGTTACAGTGTGCAGAGAGGATGCAAGTAATCCTTGTGTCTTCTGGGAGAACCACAAGGACACAGCATCCTGTGAGGGCTTCATGCTGATCAGGCAGGTCTGCATCCCAGGGATTTGTTTTGTGAATTCAGGAAAACCATAACAATTTTTGTTAACAATTTTCCATAACAATTTTTGTTAACAATTTGTTAACAATTTTCCTTAGTGTTCATTTGAAAAAAAAAAATACTACCACATTTGCCATGAAGCCCCATACCCACTCCATTGCCCACCCTTCCTGTGCTGTGTGGTGCTCAGCAGGGTGCCTCCAGCAAGCTGCCTTTTCATGCTAGTCTGACTACAGCCTTAGAAGGCCCAGTGTGTGGAGGGCACTGGGAGTGGGGAGGCAACAGATAGGACATTCCGCACACACACACACACACACACACACACACACACACACCACACACCACCATACTCCCTGTTCTGGTTCCACCATGCTTGCAGGTGCTCAGCCCTTCCAGAGTATCTGTGGCTTGGTCCCAGATCCTCTGTGCTTCCAGCTCCTGCCAGTCTCCAAAGCAACTCCCTCCTCTTGCCATTTCCTCAGAGGCCATAACAAGCTTTTGTTGCTGCTGGTCTCTGGGTGTCTCCCTTTCCCTTCCTGGTTCCCTCAGCCAGCCCAGAGCTCTGGAAACCAGATTATGGAAGTCATCCCAATGTGCACTGTCTAGGGGAAAATACATTTTCTATTGGATACTTCATTAATGTAAGAACATAAAATTCAGATTTCTGTGTCATATAAGGAAATTTATCCAATGTGCTACATACATACAAGGCTTAGCAAATAATACCTAACAAGCCTTAACTTTAAATCAAGGCTTCATTTCTAAACTTTGCAAATAGAACAATTTGAGATTGACAAGCTCATTGCTATTATGATCCTATGTATTACATTACATATGATATCTGTGATGTCATATCCTTTACTTCCTCACCTCACAAAATGACCTTGTGACTTTCATTGTTTCTAATTTTAATTAGATAAGCAGATATCTCATGAGCAGCCCATTCCCTGTGGTTAATTCTCACTTCAGATTAACAAACTTACTTTGATTTTTAACTTGGCTCTTAAAGTTAAACTGATAAATGGAAATGAAAGCATTAAATCAATTTGGTTCAAATAAGTCTGTCCTCTTTAATAATTATAATCCTCACATTATTGAATAAATTGTCTTTCTGATTTTATAAGTAAATCTGATGAACATAGATATTCACAATCAAGAAATCAATAATACTTATTTTCTGCTATATATCTGTGTGATGTGTGGCCAGGCATATATCAGAACATTAGAAAAGGTCATTCCTTATTCTTGTGGATCCACCACTCTGAGCAGGGATCAGCAGTAAATATATACTTGAAAAAAAAGTGCATCAGATAGTGATGGGAAAGATCGTGGCTCAGTGCCTAATATGAGCTGCTTGTAAGAGTCTAGAAAACCTATCCCAGATGTCAAGAGAAAGGTAATTGTGGTGATATTTGGAAAAATAACAATGCAAACAGGAAGAACTAAATGCAAAAGCCATATGTTTTAAGGGAGTAAGAGGACTAGAAGTTTGGAGAAAGATCCCTGTAAAGTTCAGCTCTTCAACCAAATTGTGCCTCCCCACACACCTACTCTGAGTGGGTTTTGTCAGGTATACAGTGTGAAAGTTCTGTGTGTTTCTCTCCCATGCTTCCATTTTCTAAATAGCTGGCATATTTTTTTTATAATTTTGTAGAATATATATTACCCTGTGGAATACATATTACCCTGTGACTGATCTTGGTTGTCAACTTGACTGGATCTGACATTAACCAGGACCCACACTGAGTGGGTCTGTGAGGGAGTTTCTGGGAACACAAAGAGTGGCATCTCCTGACTCTGCTGAGATGTACAAAGGTATGAGGGAAAGGGGGGCACTGGCCCACCTTTGTTCCTGCCTGGAAAGAACATCAACTTGCCTGTTACTGCTGCGACTTGCTGCTTCTCTTCTCTAATGACTGTGGAAGCCAGTTCCCTTTCTCTGATGATTAAGGATGCTGAGCATTTCTTCAAGTATCTCTCGGCCTTTAGGAATTCCTCCTTTGTGAATTCTCTGTTTAGCTCTTTTCCCCATTTTTTAATTTGTACTAGAGTATCAATCACTGATGCTGGGGAGGGTTTGTTACACTGATGTAAGTACCTGACTTTCTATACCTACCACTCATGTGAAAAAGCCAGGCACAGGCACATGTGACAAGAACTCCCATGTGTCTTGTGGTAAAGATAGGAGAATTACTGAGTCTTGCTGGTCAAGCAGCCTCATCAAAAAAAAAAAAGGATTCTGGGTTCAGCATCCCAAGGGAATAGGATGCAGAGTGATGGAACAAGATACCCTATGTTCTCCTCTGGTCCACTTGACATGCATGAGCAAGTGCAGCCTCCTCCCACAAACATACAATGCACACACATGCATATACTACACATGTACAAATAAGAGCCCAAACACACACACACACACACACACACACACACACACACACACATATATATATATACTACACGTGCACCCACACACATATGCACACCTGTGCATATACCACATGTACACATACACCACACATATATATGCACATACATGCATATACCACACACATGCATTTCTACCCACACACATATACACACATGCACCTCATATACACATGTGCATACACACGGATCTCAATTATTTTATAAGGCTGAACAATAGCCCCCTGTGTACACAGTCCTCAATAGGTGTGATTCACCTGTTGAAAGACACTGAGCTGCATCTCCCATGGATTGTTGTTGGTAATACTCCTGTAGGTAGGAGTTGGACTCTGTTTGAGTCGTTTCTTTCAATTGCTTTAGGCATTTACCTAGGAGTGAGATGACTGGATTACACATTAGTTCTATTTTTAGCATGTTGAGAAACTGCCAAGCTGCTTTCCTCAACAGCTGCACTCTCCCACAGTCCCAGCAGCAACACCAGGAGTGCCAGTTCTCCACATCTTTGTTAGCAGCCCTAGGTTTCCACCTTTGGGTGCTAGCCTCAGCATGGTTGTGGAGTGCTCTCTCACATGGGTGTGGAGTGCTGTCTCACATGGGTGTGGAGTGCTCTCTCACTGTGAATTTCATTTGTGTTTTTATAAGGATGAGTGAGGTTGGAGTCTGTCTAGTGGCTCCGAGGTCGTTCTCAAGGCCTCTTGGCAAAGATATATGCTTCAGTCCTTTGTCCAATTTTGAACTGAGGTTGTTATTGAGTATCTATATATATATATGACTATATATATATATGAGAGAGAGAGAGAGAGAGAGAGAGAGAGAGAGAGAGAGAGAGCCTAGATATTGATCCCTTGGTATTGATCTGATTTCTACATTTCCTTCCATTTGGAAAGTTATCTTTTTACTTTCTTGATAGTGTTCTTCGCTACAAAAGTGTTTTGACCAAGTCCATTCCACCTGTTTTTCTTTGATTGTGTCTCTTTTCATTGTCAATCCAGGACATCAAACCTGAGTTCATAAAAACATCACCATGTTTTCTCTGAAGAGTTTTATTTTCCTTCTTTTCTGTTTATCACTGCGTTGCTTTTCTATGATAGCTCTTTTTGTTTTCATGTGGGGGATTTAAATGAGAAAAATGCTGCTGTTTTTCAGGGAGTAGTTCTGTATTTTTTGAATATATAATATCTTAATAAATCTTTAAGAATTTTTACAATGTAGTTTGGTCATATTCACTCACTACTTTCCCCCCTAATTCCTCTAAGACCCACTCTTAGCTTCTTATCCCACCTGTTTCATCTTTTCTCTTTATGAATTCGCCTAGCATTATTTGAGCTACCCAAATACTCCTGGGTGTGGGGCCATTCACTGAAGCATAATTGATACCAGGGTGACACCCTTAAAGAAAACTATTTCTCCCCCAGAGCTATGAAGTGTCTTTACACCCTCAGTTCTGGTGGGAGCTTATGAGATCTTCCTCCTTCCATGCTAGAATATTTAGTGGCTTGATCCTGTGCACATGGTGTGCAGACAACCACAGCTTCTCTGAGTTCTTGTGTGTAGTGATCTTGTCTTTTCTATAAGAATCCATTTCACTCCAGTTCTAGCAACCTCAGGCTCTTACAGTCTTTCCAGCTTCTCTCCCACAATGAATCTCTGAGTACTGGGAGGTGGTGGTATATACCATTTCTGGCTGAGCACTTCATTGATACTCTCTGAACTTCAACTGTCTGTGATTTTTGGCATTGACCACTATTCACTATACAAAAATACTCTTCTGATGAAGTCTGAGAGCTGCAACAATCTGTGGTTAGAGAGGTATGAATTTAGAAGTCAGTTGGATACTATGTATATTTACCATAACAAAATAGTAATAGTTCATCCTCTGAAGTTTATGGACTCTACAGCCATGGGTTCTTGGTCAGATTTACATTACCAAGAGTGAGTTCCCTACTCTAGAGTAGGCCTTAGATCCAATCAAGAAGTGGTTGTTTATCCTCATGATGCCACTGTTGCATCCATGGGGATATTTTGTCACTCCATTCAAAACTATAGTTAGCAAGGTTTATAGCTGAGAAAGACTAATGATTACGTTTCCTCCTAGCAATCTCCATAGGACCTTCCAGTAATATTAAAGCTAGCCAACAAGGAGGAAACTTCCTGCTCAGTATCAACTTGAATACTCCATGTTTTATGATCAACATGTGAGGTATCTTCAGCAATATGCTCTTACCATCAAGTTCTGTTGGGCAACTAAGAGCAATGAAAATATGGTGCATAGCTTTAAGAGTTTCTGGGGTACCTCTGACCAACAACTGAGGGAAGTTTTTCATCGACAAACTGTGACTTCTGAAAGGAACATAATTCCCTGTGTGAAATAATTCTAATTAAATTCTTTCATATATATATCATATATATTTATACATATATCATATCTGTCATACATATGTGATATGTTACATATGTTTATGTGTTTCATATATATATATTTCATATGTATATATATATATATAGGAAGCTTATAAAATACTAGGCTTCCATAGCATTTTTGCAAATAATTATAGCTTCAGCTATCTCTTCATTCCCTATCCCATATAAATTACTTTTAAAAGACTTTTTTTATAGACATGTTGATGCATATCTGTAATCCCAGTAATTGGATAGTTGAGACAATAGAATTGCTAATATGAAGACAGTCAGGCAGGGCTACTAGTGATTCCATTGAAGGAAAAAGAGAAAGAGATAGAAAAAGACAAAGAGAAAAATGTATTGAAGAATTTTAAGCTTTTAACATTTATTTATTTATGTTATAGTGAAATGTTTGAAAATACTTAAAACTCTTAAATAGCATTTGTGTCTTGAAGATAACTTCTACACTGTCTGTTCATGATTTCTTAGTTCAATTAAGAAATGCAGGAATAGTGAGTATCTTGTGTGTGTATGTGTGTGTGTGTGTGTGTGTACATATATATGTGTGCATGTGTTTTCAGTTAACAAGAAAGAACCATTGGATGCCTTTTACTGCCTTTATATTTTGAGTATCTTTTTCTATGCCTGAAATATTAAATGAAATCTTAACCTAATACTTAGGCAGCCCACCACATAAATATTTCTGTTCCTGATGATAATTGTGACTGCTTATGTGACAGACTAAATTGTATTTATAACAACACAGTTTTTGAGCCTCTTCTTTGTGTGAGAGAGCAAAAATATGATAAATAACTATTTTGACTTGAGTCAATGAGAAAAAAAAACAACAAAAACACTGTAGAACTCACCTGAATTCCCATCTTTCTTGGATACTGATGAGGTATGATTTTCAAATTCTCACCTGTATTCTACCTCCAGAGTGAAGTAGGAATCATTCACCTGCTCCATGGCCTACCAGCTGATTTGTGTCCCAGCCTCTCCTCAAGACTCTGTCTTATTCAGCTGACAGTGGCCCAAAGATGGCAATTTCCAGATATCATCTCAAAAGAATTATGTCAGAACTATAATTTTTAAAAAACAAGGTTCAGTGCAGTTCTGTGAAAGACTCTTATTTCTTAAGTCAACACCAGAACAGATGAAGGAGAAAGCCAAAGTGGCATGTCCAAGGCCTGCACGCACTGCCCGGCACTGTGAAAGGGATTGCGCCCTACAGAGGTGTGAGTCATGGGCAGAGAGAAGGAGAGCACAGAGCCACAGGATGAACACTTCCCCCTGCCCTTAGCTGTGTGACTGCAAGTTATTCTCCAAGATTACTATAATTTCTTAGAAAATGTACTCACCTCAGCAGCACACACTACAGCCCATTTTGTTGTTGAGTGGCTTGGCAACATGTGGATGCTTCTTTAGTGAGTCTCCAGAGGCTGTTAAAATAGAGCCCTGCTTGCCATCATGGAAATGAAACAGAAAAAAAAAAAAGATAACACTATGTGTCAGTTAAAACGTATATGTGTGTGGCTTCAGATCTCAAGCAGTTCTGTGAAGGACAACTGCTTGCTTATTTAAAGGACAGTGACGAGATCAGGGGTGCAAGGGCATAGAAGCCCAGTTGTATTATTCCAATTTTTCTTGTTGAGGTCATTTGCTTTTTTTGCTATTGTTATTAGCAGTATAGTATAGTAGTATCATTATCATTTAGTTATAGTATATTGCTTCCATCTGTATTTTCTCCACTATTTCCCTCCATCTATAAGTCAAATATGAAAGGCATAATACATATGGCATTCCATAAATCCACAGAAGTTATGGTGTTTCCTTTACTTCTTTTTTTTTATTTGTGTGTTTGTTTGGTTGTGGTTTTTTTGTTTGTTTGTTTGGTTTGGTTTGCTATAACATCTCCCTGTGTAGTCCATATTGACCTAGAACTAACTATGCACAGTGGGCTAACCTCAAACTTTTTATCCTCCTACCTCAGCCTCCAGAATTCTGAGATTAAAATAAATGCCTTGCTTAGAACAAATCACTAAGTGAAAGTTACAAACAGTGTGTTAAGGGTCCAATACTTGAGATTATTTTTAATTGTTTACATCCATAATATTAAGTTGTGGGGGCTTGTGGACCATGCCTTCCCTCTTTGCCACACAATATGCCTCCATGGGACCTGACGAACCAGGGGAGATTGAGCAAACTCCAGGCCCAAAGACTCTCAAAACTGAGGTTGGCAGGCATGTGAGAATGTGCTCTTCCTGGAAGATTAGTAGATACATGGGCCACTAGGAGGCCTATCAGGCCAGTGGCTCCAACAGGGTCTTCCTACCTATAGGTCTGTTTAGTAATTAATCCATGGGAAGATCCTCCTATCCCTAGAAGTTGGGACCCAGAGACTACCTTCCAGGCTTGTGGGATCTCTTGCTGGCTCAGAATCATCCTGTCTGCTCCTGTGTCTATGAGGCATTTAAATGGCTTGTTATCTATTTTAATGGTTAGTCTTGGGCAGGAGCCTTCTGAGATACTAGATATTAATAAGGCCTCTTTGGAATCACCAATCCCTCTTACTGGGGTTGAAGGTTGACCCATCTGAAGTTTAAAGGTTCTAGTTGATTACTATCTCTATCATAATGGGAGGGACAATCTTTTCCAGTGAAAACCTCTATGACATTGGGGACAGACTGTCTTAGGGACTTTGGAGTCCTTTGGTGAGGGCTGGGATTGCTCTGGACAATCTTTTTTCCAATGTTCTGTCTCTCCACAATTAAAGAAGACCCCTCCTGTTTTTATTGGTGAGGCAAAGGTTGGAATTGGATTTGATGTTGCTCCTACCTCTTGGGCAGCTACTATCCTGGTCATAATGTTCTCCTCAGAGACCTTCGCAGGCTAGTCGGACCTCAGGGGTCATGTCCTCCATCTTAGGTTTTTAAGAAGGAGATTCCTGGCTGTGGAGTCAGGGATTTTTCTCTCTACGTCTGTATTAGTTCTAAGGAAAAAATCAGATAGGGCTTTGCTTTTGAAAATAAATAATGACCTTTATTCAGTGAATCATGGAAGAATATATAGTTTGTAGGCAGTAGGGAATTTTGGAAGTGGGTTCATGATTGACCAAATTCTAATGCTCTGTTTTCATGAGGAGGAATAACAAGGGTGCCTACTTATGTGACTCTGTGCCCTGTTACCAAAACTTGGGCTGTTTATGTGCCCCCAGGGCTGGTGGAATCAAGGAGAAAACATTCTCACATGCCTGCCAACCTCAGTTTTGAGGGTCCTGGGGCCTGGATTTTCCTCAATCTCACCTGGCTCGTCAGATTCCATGGAGGCATGGTCCACAACTCTATGCTTTGAGGCAAACAGGGAAGGCACAGTCCACAAATTCCCATATTATGTAACTAATTTTCAAACATTTTCACATAGTCAAAATAAACTGAGGAGCTTTAGAATTTATATATAAGATATTCATAGCTCTGTAAATTTCAAAGAAACTTTAGAAGGAATAAACTCACTTGAATATAAAATTCTCACCTCAATCTCATGACTTTCAAAATGGGTTACTATTTATAAACCTACTTCTTACTCATCTTTTAAAAAGCACGTAGTGATAATTTGATATTGACCATACAAACACTTGCTACAAATATTAAACAATGAAATTTTAAAATTTAGCAAAGTATAGAATATAGAAAATCACTAAAAAAAGAATTACAATAGAGATAATCTAACATAATTATGACTTGATTTTCTATTTACTATACCGACAATGTACTCACAAAGCCTAACTTTTAATTGTAATAGCTGGATGCTGATTCTTGGTAGTTCATTATTCCAGATTCCCTGATATGCATTATGTACTTCTTTTTAGTTAGTCTTCTTCTTGTTACTCTTATTCTTGTTATATTGTGTGGAGTTAAAGTCCAATGTCCTCAAGTCTATAGATAAATTCTACCAGATGCTAGGCTGCCAGTTGTGTTGATGACTCAGTAATGCACAAAAGTGTGGCATTTCCACCAGTCACACCATAAAAATTATCAGCTTTGGATGAAGATGCCTGCAACAAAGTTAATACCTCAAGAAAATCAATCACAGAATTTATTTGTTTTTTGGTACACATAAAAGTTGTGTTTATATTATACTGCAGTCTAGGAAGTAGACAATACTGTTGTGTCTAAAGAATCAATATGCATGCCTGAATATATAAATACATATAATATATGCTATACATAAGTATAGTTCTAGATATATACAGCTAAAGGTATACCAGTGACCTTATGGATTGTTGGAAAAGTGTAACATATAGCCTTGTTCTATATAATGTTTCCACACCTTCAATTTTCAGAACATTCAATATCTATGAAATGCCATAAAGTAAGACACAATTAAGTTATAATTGAATCCACATTGAAGGATGCAATGAATAGTCCCACACTTTGTAATTCTTCAATATTTTAGATATATTCAAGATTCTGAAACAACTTATCACCTAAAATTAGATAATACATTGTCATCAATGCATAAGCTTACTCACACACACACACACACACACACATGCACAAACACATACACACACACACACACATGAGATATAGCACCATCATTCCTTGGTATACTCAGAGAAAGTGGTTCATGAAGTCCCTTTAAATATCTAAATTTACTTGTCAATATGTAAATTGTGTAGTATTTAAGTATAGCCTATACCTATCCTCTCATACCTCAATTCATCCCTGAGTTATTTAAAATACAAAATATAATAGGAATAGTATGTAGATCATTGTCATTCTGTGTTGTTTGGAAAAAAATGTCTGTAGATGTTAAGTTTGCACAGTATTTTTTTAAATATTTTATCTGTGGCAAGTTGAATTCGTGATTATAGAACCTGTAAGCACAGGGGAGGGCTCCTGAGTATATGAGTCCAACTGAAGGCAAATGATTGAATATAATAAAAGAAGTTGTAGGGGTTAGATAAATTAGATTTAGAAAATATATAGGGGTTTCTGATACTGTCTCTTAATTCGGGGCATGAAGAGCATTATCAGCATGTGGACTAAAAACAGGAAACAAACAGGAGACTTAATAGACTGAAAAACAAGGTTGAAGTCAGGAAAAACAGGAAAGACTCAATAGACTGAAAAACAAGGTTGAAGTCAGGAAAACAGGAAAGACTTAATGGACTTGAAGAAACAAAGTATCTGGCCTGACATTGTTTTCAGCTGCTAAGTGGGCGGAGCCCAAATTAAGTTGAAACAGAGTTCCTCCTATTTGAGGACAGTGCGTGGAGCCCAGAAGAGAAGAGGCCCCTGATGCTAGAGAGCTCCAAGAGTCCTGCTGAAAAAAGGGCTGGCCATTGATGGCCAGCTCTCTCCCTGAAGCAGAAAGAAGCCGGTGAGCAAAGAAAGCCTGAGCAAGACACCAAAAGGCCAAGGACTGGACCCTGTGTCTCAGCTTTTGCCTGGAGGGGTTTGATCTGTCCGATCAGTAGCCTAGGGGAAACTGTGCCTGGCTTTAAGGACTGAGGCAGAGCAGCTGAGTTCCTGATTCAAAAGAAGTAAGTTGGCCTGCAGACGGCTGGGGTCTCGCACAGAGAAGAAAGCATGAAGCCTTATTTAAGGTGAGACTGCAATAACCAACTTACCCTGACGAACCTGCATCTGAGAGATCCAGAAAAAGGACTGCTAAGTGCGTTAAAGAATCTACAACAAAGACTGTGTTCCTGACGACTGAGGACCTGCCCCAGAGACTGTATCATTCTTAAAGGTTAGAAAAATAATTATCAATAGGTTTAGTGGATAGGTTAAAGGGGTTGTAGGAATTTATAGGATTAATAGTTAAGAAATTGTTGGTGTTTGTTATAAGTGAATTTAGTAATAAATAAATAAGTGATAAATAATAGTTTAAAAGTTCGTAAATAAATAAGTGATAAATAATAGTTTAAAAGTTCGGTTACAAGAAGTAGACATTTTTACAACAGTTATAAGTACTTATGTTAATGGAGTTCTAATGTGAGGGAAATCTCTGCTTAATTCCTTCATTCAGAAGAAAAAAATCTTCATGTAGAAACAAATGGAACTGAAAGTATGTGATTATTGCTAATAAAATAGAAATAAAGTAGTGCAAGTGTATCCCCTTCATATTGCAAGTAAGTAACAAAGACTGCAGTGTGTGATAGTTTACTTCTGGCTTCTGACTTAAATTCCTCTAATGACTTGCCTAGATGGGGAGCTCTTTAATGCACTCCTCCTCATGTCTTATTCAGCATACCTCCTGAGGACAGCTGGAGAAGCCTGGAACAAGCTGCATTAATAACTGAAGATGAGAAATGATGGGCATTCTTAAAGCGGGAGGGGGATGGAGAAAGTGCAGATGTCTGTGTGCAGCCAGGAATGAATTAGTAATGCATGTATGTGGTGCTCCTAGGATCACAGATGAAGATTCCATGAGAAGTATGACTTTCAGCACCACAGCAGCATCTGATGGGCTGGAAGGCAACATCCTTGAAGCACAGAAATCCTGTTGACACACGGAAGGAAAATGGGAAGAAAAATTCTGCCTTAGCCATTTGTTTAGTTTGATTTTTTTCTTTTCTTTTTTTACATTTGGGAGAATTTTATTTAATGGGAAGTCTGTTTTTACTTGCAACTGTAAGGAAATCTGGAAGAGGCCAGAGCTTCATTATAGCAGAGGCTAGGCATAGAAAGGGAAGAATCTTGAATGGAAAACAAATTGAATTCTTCATGAAACTTGGAGTGTGGTAAGGAATATGAGTCACTGCAGCCCATATCCAGTAAGAAAGTCCTAATCCCTTGCTAAGAGATTCATAAAAATTTTTAAGAAGTTTCAAGAAACCAACTTTCATTAAATCATGCTACTTCCTATGTATTTTATCATTCTTCTGTTATGTGTGCATATTCTTGTGTGAACATGGACGTAATTTCAGATTTTGTTCCATAGGAGCCATCCACCTATTTTTTTTTTGACAGGGTCTCTCACTAGGACAGGAGACTCGCTGATGAAGGCAGCCGTCTGGTCAGTGAGTGCCAGTGATCTGCTTGTATCCACCTCCCCAGAATTAAGATTATAAGACATGCCACCCCTCAAAGCTTTTGAATATAAATTCTAAAGATTAGTTTGGGGCCCTTACGCATGTATGGTTAGCACCTTACTAACTGAACCAGCTCCTAAAGTTAGGCTCTATGTCAGAGTATGCAGTTACTGTACCAGCTTACTACATACCTACATTATTCCTTAAAGAATTTCGCAGATTTTAAGAGGGAAAAAGATAATATGCAGAGGGCATTTGTGTTTCTATTCTAAGAAATTACTATCTAACCTTGTCATGTAACGTCTGTGTTCCTACCTGAATTAGTTACTAATTACATTCACCATAATTCAAAAGAATTTAACTGTAATGAAAAAAAACCCCACTGGCTAACAGTCCTTTGTTTGTGCTTATTAAGATAAAATAATGCTCTGAGACCAAATGAAACAATAAATCAAGAGGAAACAAGTAAGAAAAGCATTTTGAGTGGCTAAAGAACAGATAAAAGGATGTGACTCTGGAGAAATCAGGGACAGGGTGCTGAGATGTTGGAATGGTCCAGGAACTTCTGTACACAACTTCAGCTATCAGAAGGGGCTACATTCAGAGGCATTCAGAGGCAGTCAGCTCTTGCACACTCCATACAATGGCCCAGGCACTCTCTTAAGATACAATTTATCTTGAGCGAGATGGTATGTGATGCTCCCTTATTACCCAACATCCTCCAATTTCATTTCTTTTTCACAGTCCTATAAGACACATTTGGGGTGTTATGACATTCCTATTGAACTCTAATCACTCAAAATGTATGTAGAAGTCATAAACTCTAGCAAGAAGAAGGAAGAAGTTTACCACTTGTCACAAATGAACATAGATCTCATTGTTCTGTTAAAGAAGTAACACAGCCATGTTATTGGACAGTCTTCCCAGGGAGAGCAGTTGCTGCCCTGCTGAGATGCACCCAGCACGATAGCTATTCCCACATTGGAAATTCCATGTGGGGGCTGACTGGTGGCAGCTCTGACCCATGCAGTCTGAAACACATGGGCTTATAATTTTCATAGAAAATTGAGGTAAGTGGTTGCCTGAGTAGTAGGGCAAGGCTATGCATGATTTCAAAATATGTCAGAATGTAGTCTAAGTATCTTTTTCTGGGAAATCATGTTTAGTTTCATCACACTATGAGGATGTGTCCACGAAATCCTGTCACATACTGGTTTGATCAAGATGTGGTTAAAATGAACTGAAATGTGAGCATGAAGGAATGTGAAGAGTCCAGTCCATACATATTTAGGCAACTGATATATTAAAGTATGTTATACCTTATAATTTTCATAATTGTGGCCTAATTGTTTAAAAAAGAATTATGAGTTCTGGGAGAAGGGGGAGAGGGTGAGAGGGTGAGGGCAGGAGGGGTGGAGGGAGGGGGCTGTGATGTAGATGTAACTTGAAGTAATAAATAAACATTAAAAAAGAGAAATTTAGAGAACAAAAAATACTCTTACTCCCATTTAATAAAGACTTTGCATCTATTTATTGGGAATAAAGGCAAAAACCCCAACTTTGGAAATAAATGAGTAAAATGGTCATCTTATAATCTATCAGGTGTTAGAGGCAAAGAATGAAAATTAAAAGTTTTAAAAAACTGAAAGAAAAAAAAGTATGGGAAGAGTGAAAATATAGACAACAGTCAGGGATTTAAAAGAAAGTCATTAATGAAGGACAGATAAAAGTGAAGGGAATGTTATTATAGGTATACAGATATACATGGGCCTGATCAAAATTGAAGTAACATAGAAAAGGACATGGGCCACTTTGGAAGACCTTGGAGAGGTGTAATTTAGACATTATTCTGAATTCAGAGAATAGGGTGTGATTGAGCAACTGTAGACAAAGACAATGATTTTCATTGATATGAGTTAGTGTACACACAAGTGGAGATTAGCAGAATTCCTGTCTCTAAAATCAAATTTACATTTACCCCCAAAACCTTCTCTTCTACTGTATTAGTGAATGACAATTCCACTAACTCACTCACGCACATATGCCAGAACTTATAAGCAATCTTTTTATAGCACATAGGGAATTATGAAATCTAATTGTCAACCTACTATGTAACTCTGTCGGAAGAGGGTCTCAGATCTTCTGGAACAGTTACATGGAACTGTGGGTCACCATGTGGGTGCTGGGGAAACCAATCAGAGTACTCTGCAAAAACAAGTGCTCTTTAAAAAAATTTTTTTATTTATTACTTCAGGTTACAACTCCATCACAGTGCACTCTTTCCACCCCTCCTAGTCCCACCCTCCCAACCTCAACCCCTATCCCTTCCATCCCACTCCTCCAGAGTGGAATGTCGCTACATATCAGTCCCCTGCCCCAGATCACCAGTCATATGAGGGCTAAGAGCTTCCTCATACACTAGGGGCCTACATGGCAGCACCACCAGGGCAAAGTGTTTCATTAATAGGTAACAAAGTCTATGTTCCTGTTCCTCTTGGTGCATTGGTTATAGCATAGTTATCCTGTACTATATGGCTAAAATCCGATTATAAGTGAATAGATGCCATGTGCATCTTTCTGAGTCTGGGTTAGCTCACTCAGATGAGCTTCTCTAGTTCCATCCATTTGGCTGCAAATTGCATGATATCATTGTTTCTGATGGCTGAGTAGTATTCCATTGTGTACCACAGTTTTTGTTGTTGTTGTTGTTGTTGTTGTTGTTGTTTTGTTTTGTTTTTTTTTATCCATTCCTCGGTTGAGGGACATCTGGGTTGTTTCTAGTTTCTAGCTATTACAAATAAGGCTTCCATAAACATAGATGAGGAAACCTCCTTGTGGTTTGGTGAGGAATCATTTGGATGTATACCCAGAAGTGGTATGGCTGGACCCTGAGGCAGAGCTATTCCAAGTTTCCTAAGATATCATCAGACTGATTTCCATAGTGGTTGTACAAGCCTGCACTCCCACCAGCAATGGAGGAGTGTTCCCCTTTCTCCACAACCTTGCCAGCATGTGCTGTCATTTGAGCTTTTGATCTTATCCATTCTGACAGGTGTGAGATGGAATCTCAGAGTCGTCTTGAGTTACATTTCTCTGATGATTACGGGTGCTGAGCATTTCTTTAAGTGTCTCTTGGGTATTAGAGATTCCTCTTTTGTGAATTCTCAGTTTAGCTCTTTTCCCATTTTTTGATTGGATTATTTGGTTTCTTGGCATTTAATTTCTTGAGTTCTTTATAGATTTTTGATATTAGCCCTCTGTCAGATGTGGGATTGGTAAAGATCTTTTCCCAATATGTAGGTTGCCATTTTGTTCGAGTGACAGTGTCTTTTGCCTTACAGAAGCTTTTCAGTTTCATGAGGTCCCATTTATTGATTGTTGGTCTTTGATCCTGAGCTGTGGGTGTTCAGTTCAGGAAGTTGTCACCTGTGATAATGAGTTCGAGGCTTTTCCCTACTTTCTCTTCTAATAGATTTAGTGTGTCAGGCTTTATGTTAAGGTCTTTGATCCACTTGGACTTAATTTTTGTGCAGGGTAATATGTATGGGTCTAATTTCATTCTTTTACATGACGACATCCAGTTGGACCAGCACCATTTGTTGAAGATGCTGTCCTTTTTCCATTGTACGGTTTTGACTTCTTTGTTAAAAATTAAGCGACCATAAGTGTGTGGGTTCATTTTGGGGTCTTTAATTTGATTCCATTGATCAACTGGTCTGTTTCTCTACCAGTTCCATGCTGTTTTTATAACTATTGTTCTGTAGTATAGCTTGAAATCTGGGATGGTGATGCCTCCTGATTTTTTTTATTGTAAAAGATAGATTTAATTATTCTGGGTTTTTTTGTTATTCCATATGAAGTTGAGAATTTTTTTTTCTCCAGGTCTGTAAGAATTGTGTTGGTATTTTGATAGGAATTGTATTGAATCCGTATATTGCTTTTGGCAGGATGGCCATTTTTATTATGTTGATCTTATCTATCCATGAGTGTGGGAGGTCTTTCCATCTTCTGATGTCCTCTTCAATTTCTTTCTTCAAGGACTTGAAGTTCTTGTCATACAGGTCTTTCACTTGCTTGGTTAGAGTTACCCAGAGGTATTTTATATTATTTGTGGCTATTGTGAAAGTTGTTGTTTCCCTAATTTCTTTCTCAGCCCATTTATCTTTTGTATAAAGAAGGGCTTCTGATTTTTTTTAATTGATTTTGTACCCAGCCACCTTGCTGAAGGTGTTTATCAGTTTTAGTAGTTTTCTGGTGGAATTTCTGGGTCACTTATATTACTATCATATCATCTGCAAATATGAATAATTTGACTTATAATTGGGTTTTAGCCATATAGTACAGAATAACTATACTACAACCAATGCACCAAAGGGAACAGGAACATAGACTTTGTTTCCTATCAATGAGATACTTTGCCCTAGTGGTGCTGCCTTGTAGGCCCCCAGTGTATGAGGAGGCTCTTTTCCCTCATATGACTGCTGAACTGGGGCGGGGGACTGATATGTAGGGACACTCTACTCTGGAGGAGTGGAATGGAAGGTATGGAGTTAGAGGGTGGGAGGGCGGGACTGAGAGGGGTGGAAAGAGGACACTGTGATGGAGATGCAACCTGAAGTATTAAATAAACATTAAAAAAATAAAAGAAATTCTAAAGTGTGTGGTCAAAGCTAAAAATCATTTGATAATTATTTATTGAGTTCTGATTGTGTAGTTAAGGGGTGTGTGTGTGTGTGTGTGTGTGTGTGTGTGTGTGTGTGTGTGCATAGTACTAAGAATCAAACCCATGACCTCACTCATGACAAGTATATGATCTACCACTGAGCTCCATTCCAGCGCTGACAGGTGAACCTGTATCTGGGCATTCAATTGTGAATAAAACAGAGCATTGAGATGGAAAACTTAACATGTGATTTCATGAGGTTGGAGATTTCTCCATTTACAGAAGAATATACATTTAATAAACTGAATACAGTTATTCATCCTTTCATTAAGGATGTGTCTGAAATAACAATTGATGCAAATGGGGACCATGAATTTGAGGAAGAATAGGAGGGGTATATGGGAAGTATTGAAGGGAGGTGAGGTAAGAGAGAAATGTAACAGTTAAAATGCAATCTCACTCTTTTTAAGATATTGTACCTAGATAAAACTTAAAAATGAAATGTGAAGTTTTGGCCATTTGTTAGCAACTGTCATAAACTGTTTAGGATAATTAAGAAATACAAACAGTCATTCAAGCATGTTATTTTGTTAGGTACTAGGGTAGTCTATCACAGTTATTTTCTATGTTAATCAGAAATCAAGTTTATAAGAGACAAGAAACATTGCTTATCCAATCTGCAAGAACAAGTTCTCTTAACCACTGAGTAGCCTCCTCAGCCCTACTTACTGTTTTCTTAATATCAGAAAGAAATTCTCTAGCAATGGTCATTTCAAGATAACTAGTGGAGTAGAGTTAACTTTTAATCAAAGGCATCCTAAAGCACCACACTATTGAACCACATATGAGAATCAGTAATTTGTTAGAGTAGCCAAGACTCACTCCTTTGCTTCAAAGCCCTTGTATCTTTCCAGTTCCCTTGGTAGATTTGGAAGCAGGAATATCACTGGAAGGATAGATAGAAAGTAGGAGGTATCAGTGAACTCAAATATATAAATATGCCTCTGCCTCTCTCTAATTCACAGCCAAAAACAGTAGGTGGAACTCTGGGACTCTTGTAGGAGAGAGAGAAGAAGAATAGAGGGATCCAGAGGAGACAAGAACTATGTCAACACAGCTTAATTAAATGGCAACTCTTAGCTCCAAAGTCAGCAATACAGTCTTAGCCTTCTCTTTCTTCCATGTTTTGCCCCGAGATGCCATATTTTACCCTTAGAATCTTTGTTTTCAGGAAGACCTTCTTAAACATTTTCTACTCCTGGTACCTTTCTACTCCAGAAAATGTTACATTATATAGGTATACAAAGTAGGAATATAAATCAACCATTTAACTGATAATAAATCACAACAGCACCTATTTGAAAACAATTGACAACTCTTTTACACATATTTATGTTTTATTAATAATGAGAAGAAATGGATATGATTTTTTTCAAAATTTTCCATAAAGATTTAAATCTTGACTGAATAGTTGATATTTTAGATGGTTTATCTTCAATGTTTTTCAGAGTTGATAGATATTCTAATTTATACTCCTCAATGCTAATAACACCACATTGTATAAGTATGTGATGCACAATGGCAGAAGGATGTTTAAGATTTCAGAAATTGTTGCACTTTCTACACTAGTCCCAAGACAAATTCATTTAAAATTTTCTTATGGAACTCAACTCAGCAAATCATACAAAATCTTTGAAAAATCACATGCTCTACCACAATTCAAAGATAGGCTAATATAATACACACTCTAGAATGATGTAGACAAATATAAACAATATTTGCTTGTTATAATTTAATCATTGTTTCTATAAGACCAAAAAAACTTTGTCTATGCAGTAAAAATTCCACAATTATAATACAGAATAATCTAGAATTTGAGCTGGGGGTTTTCAGGCAGGATCCTTTGGTACTGAGCAATATAACACTACCCGGTGAAAGGTAAACATATTATGTGTTCAGAATCAAGTACATAGAAGTTGGGCAAAACAACACATATTATCATGGCCAGAAACACTTCAGATTCAATATGAATTGATTTTTTAATTAATTTTTGGGTTTTGTGCATTCAGTAACCTTTTATCAGTGCCGGTTTATTTTGCTACTTCTACATTCAGTTATATAACCATAGTTTTAGAAACTTTGCTTCATTGCACTAACTGGTATTCAAAATAATGACATTTGAGCCAGGGACAAGGATTGGAGACTTGTTGGTAAGTAGTTATCATCTAGTAAAGATACCCTTCAAGATGCAATAGGTTTTAATATTAGGCACACATAAAACATAGCATTGCCAGTCTGAATATTATGGATCATTTTTACACCAGTCAAGGTAGGACTTTAACAAAATGTACCCTATAACTTTCCTTCATTTAACCAACAATGTATTTATTTCTCCTTATGACTCTACAAGTTCATCATTGCCCTCAAATGTTATGTTAAATAAGTCCAAATGTTCTTGATTTTACCATTTCTCAAGTTGAATAAACACAAGCTAACAAAACGTTTCCTGACTTAATATTTCTGACCCTCAAAATGAATTAAATCATATCAACTCTCATGGGAGTGAAAACATGATCCAACTTTTAATTAAGAAAGAAAAAGTAATCTCATGAAAAAAATTCAAAAGCATAAAAGGTCACATAGATGCTACAAGAACAATAGTAAAATGTTTCAATACCACATTCTCATAGCTAGTAGGTACCCCAAACTAAAAAGTAATAAAGAAATTTCAGAGCTAAATTATGTCAACTGGAATTAGGAGAGCAACTCTTTGCGCTTTATCCTCCACTGTGGAATGAAAGTAAACTCCACAGCAAGAGAATCTGGAAAGACTATGCTAGCATCCAGAGCTTGAACTTTTGAATTAAGTTCACTTCAGAAAACTTAGAAGAAATTAAATAATTCCTAGAATCAAATGAAAATGACAGCATGAGAGAACGAACGCTAGGGTGATGCCAAGCCTATGCTGAGAGGAAAGAGTGTAGCTGTAAGTGCACGTACTAAAAGAAAAAAAAATCAGACTCCAAACAAATGACCTAAAGATATATGTCAAGTTTCTAGGGGGGGGAAAGTCAAACTTGGAACTAAACAATAAAATAAAAAATCTAACTCTAAGTCATTAGGAAGTACTTTGAAAACTTATAGTCCAAAAACCTGAGAAGTCAAGAAGGCATGGATTCATTTTTAAACTCATCACTTAGCAAAAATGAATCCTGAAGACATACACATAACAAGCAACAAAACTGAAGAAATAATTAAAAGTCTCATCGCCTATATAGGTCTTGCGTGTGCTATCACAGTCTCTGTGAGTTCATGTGTGTGTCAGCCCTGTTGTTTCTGAAAGATACTGCTTCCATGCATGGAGTCTGTGTAGTCATCCATTACCTCTGGATCTTATCATATTTCCTCCTCCTCTTCCACATAGATCCTTGAGTCTTGAAGGGAGGTGTTTCATGAAGATATCCCATTGAGGACTGAGTGCTCCAAAGTCTCTCACTCTTGGTACATGGCCCAATTGTGGATCTCTGGTTAATTCCCATCTACTCCAGGAAGAAGCCTTTCTGTTGAGGGCTGAGCAAGGCACTGATGTACCAGCATAGTACTATGTCATACAGTCATTTCATTGTTATATTTATTTAATGGAATAATAACAGGTTTCCCCCTAGGCCCATGACCTACCTAGTCTTGAGTTCTTGGCCATCATAGCAGCGGCAGGTATGATTTCTGACTCATGGAGTGGGCCTTAAATCCAATTTTTAAAAAGTAGTTATTTATTCCCATAGGCTTTGTGCCACTGCTTTAGGGATCTCACCGTTTTGGTCACAGGGCTTGTATTTAGGTGATATTGTTGATTACCTTTCTCCTCTGGTACCATGCAGAGTATGATACTTCCAGTATGATGAATGCTAATAAATAGGGGTGAGGCTTCTAGTTAGGCACCAGCTCAACTCTCTGTGTTCAATAACATAGTAAATGTTGTCTTTAGCAATAGGGCTTTACCATCAGGTTGATGGAGATAAACAATAGCATTGGCAATAGCCTATGATGTTTGGGATGGTTTATGGAGTACCTTTGGCCAGTGACTCAACAAGATGTAATCCATTCCTGACATTGAATGTTTTACTTGGTAGCTATCTTTCTCTTTATATATTGACTCCATTTAAAATTCTTTCTTTCATATATTGAAAGAAGGGAATATATATAATATATATATATGTATACACACACACAAATATATTAGAATGCTTCAATAGTATATTTCCATAGGGCTTTCCAAAATGCCTTTAATGTTAGCTATCCTCTGTATTCCCTCTTTTACCCTGCCTCCCACCCCTCCCCATTTAATTTTTCTAGTTTCCCCTTTGTTTATTTATAACACTATGTTAAGACTTGCAGAAATTCAAACCAGAAAAAAAGTCTCAGCATGGGAAGATGAATGCATACAAATTCCCACTAGTAACCCAGAAGCTATTTGCAACTGACACTTGCTGGATAAGGAGAAATCGAGTTTTTTTTTCCAGTCGGGTGTCATTGTGTAAATATATCAACCACACTCCAGGGAAGCTCTGTCCCTAGAAGTAGTTGGGGAACACAAAATAGACAGTGTGTTTTAGTATGTTCAGTTTTCTGCTTTCTTGCTTTTTTTTTTTTTTTTGGTGGGGGGGGGGGGGAAGGTCTGTTTTGACCTTTGTTTTTTGTTTCTGCTGTTTTTATTGTGTTCTTTTTTTTTCCTTTTGTGAGAGAGCAAAACTGAACAAGAAGTTGGTTGGGTAGGGAGTGGGGAGGATCTGGGAGGATTTGGAGGAGGAATGAGGAGGAGCTGTAATCTGTAAGCCAAATCCACCCTTTATTTCCCCCAAGTTAATTTTGGTTGTGTTTATAACATCAACAGAAATCAAACTGGCACATTACCACAAAATAGACAAAGACATACCACCCAAAGAAAACTATAGACCAATATACTTAATGAACATAGGTGAAAAAATCTTAATAAAATATTTGCAAACCAAATATAAGAACACATTAAAATGGGTTTAATAGGTGGAAATTTTACTGATATGAAAGCGTGATACCAGTTGTAATTATTTGAATTCAAAAGAATGTCTGAATTAATACAGTTCTAAATAGAAGAAAGTCTAGAGATGTAAAGGAAGATGGTTGCATTTCTTTTTTCCCCCAGAAGAAAGTGCAAGAAGAAAACCCAGCACCACTTAAGATGGGAGTCAAAGAGATTTGAGGGTTGAGGGGGGCACAGAAGGAAAACTACCAATACTATATAAAACTAGAATCACAAATTGTATGCTTAATTGTACTAATGTTTAATGGGGAATTACATGTAACCAAAGAACATCAGAAATGTAAAGTATATATTACATTCTAATGTCTATATAACTAGCCTTGATAATCTATTGCCTATGAGACTTTCTAAGTGTTTAAATGTAATATTTGATTTTAACTACATAGACATTCAAAGTTAGAGTTGAGTGAAATGAGCAAGTGAACATGATTTGGTAGGACAGAGTTTTGAAAGACACAGGCTTTGAAAACTCAAATGCAGTAAATGCATGAGTGGGCTGCTGAGAACAAGGTGTGTGACCTTGGATTCATGACTTAACCTCTTCAAGCAATGTTTCCATCCACTGTAGCAATGGATGAAGATGTCACCTGACTCCTTGGTGGTAAGCTTACTGTAGAACCTAAGAACAGAATGAGAATTCTGAATGTCAGTGTTCAACTCTATTGACAGACCACCCCTTTGTGTGACTAACCATAGTAACAGCAAGTCCTTCTCAATGTGGAACTCTTCATCTTAAAATTCAGAAAGGTTTTATACAACCTTCTCATTTCACTGAATCTACTTAGTCTGTGGAGTTTTTAAACTCACTCAAAACTTGGGGGAAAAAAATCTAACCACACATACAGCCCAATGAAGTAGATATTTAACTGACATGAAGAAATGAAGCAGTATAAACTTTGACTATTTGAATCAGGGAAAGAAAAGTACTTCTGAACTACACTATTTTCTTAATATAGTATTGATGTGAAGTGAAATGTAAGACGTGCGTAACATCTATTTCATGCACTCATGAAACAGAAACTTTGGTGTTCACTTTCCCTTTTCTTCTGTAAGGAAGGCACTTTTCAATTTTCCCATTTTATTGGGGTGCTGGACCAGGTAGCAAGTTACAGGCCCTTCACCCTAAAGAAAGAGACTCAGGTGAGACTGGAGCAGGCTAGGATGTCTGCCACACGCCTCCTCATTTGACAGACACCACTACCGCTGAATTACACCACTGAGAAATGAGTTCTTGGCCACAGAGACCAAAGGGAGCGCAACTGGAAATTGAATCTTCCATTTTCTCTCAAAATCTCTAGAAAGGGAGTTGAAATTTACAGGCAATTAAGTCAGCCATACTCTGTTTTAGGAAGTTTACTAAAGCCACCACACTCAGCACATGCTGCATGTTACCCTTTGGGCTGTTTGTAGGGATACAAAATACACTGGGATAATCCTGTATAGAGAATAAAATAGGAATCTTTATTGGCTAGTATTTTCAAGGTTTTTTTTCTTTTCTTTTCTTCTTTTTTTCTCTCCTTCCCCCCTTCCACCTTTCTGATTCTTTAGACCAATGGTTCTCAACCTCTGAGTCATGACTTCTTTGGGATTCTAACAATCTTTAACAGTGATCTCTTAGAACCAATGGAAAACACAGATATTTACATTAAGATTCATAACAGTACCTAAATCACAGTTAAGAAGTAGCAATGAAAATAAAATGATTGAATGGTTGGGGGTCACCACAACATGAGGAACTGTATTAAAAGGTCGCAGCATTAGGAAGGTTGAGATCCACTGCTTTAGATAATAGCTTGCGCTGTAAGCCAAGCTGACCTAAATTACATTTCTAAGTCATCCATTCGCAATGGATTTTACTCTGGCTTGGAGATTGTAATTCTCCTGCCTCACCCTCCAGAGTACTAAGCTTACAAACATTTAGCATCATGCTCACCTTAAGGTTTTCATTTTTGAATATTCATCATAAAAATGATCTGAACAAAAACAGATATGAAATTTTTTAAAAATACAATTCAGGATTGTAGAAAGATCAAGCATACTTTTGAATTATGTTCCTAAAATATGAAATAAACTAGCCATTAAAAACCATGACATGAAATTTCAGTGTGTCTGTCATGAGTGGTATCACAAGTCAAATCTGAAAGAAACTCTTATTTGAAAAAAGCCTGAGATTGGGTCCTTGTCAGAAACTTGAAGTCTTGAAGAAAACCTTGGTTGTGAGCCTTATGGGCAGGCTACTTCCCTGCTGAAGTTACTGGATATCATCCTGAGAGAGACCTGTAAAGGGCAATCCCAGGGGTCTAGTCCTTCTTTGGGGTTCACACTAGCCACTACTTCTATCCCCCACACTTCATAACATTTATGGGGGCCCCTTTCCTTCCTAAGGACACTTAACAAATGCTTTGCAAAGGAGCACTGTAGTCAGTGCTCGCAGCTCCTCCTCCAGGAATCTGCACGTGCTCATTTCTAGGCTGCTCCAAGTTTTCTTAGAGAAAAGTTTTCTATCAGTAACAGACTCTCCTTGGCACTTTATGTTGTTTTCAGATTTGGCTACCAAAAAAAAAGTGCTCTCAAGTGGAATATTTTGAAGCCAGGTTCGGAGCTCTCAAGTATCATTGCTGATTGCTTTACTATATTCAAAAAATCTGACCTAAGTTCACATGGCTGTGATTGCCAAGCATTTTTTTTAAATTAGCACTGGTTATTTCAACACAGGATTGTGACATGAACAGTTATTTCTTCTACTTTTTTTTATACTTTCAAGGTCTGCCTCTTCAACATTATTATCAATGCCAAACATTGCTGAAGATGTACCTGTGCCATACTCTTATAATATTAGTAAGACTTCTGTGGATACATTTGTCAGGCTAATTACCATACATTTTAGTCCTACCTAACAGTCCCATTTACTAGCTGTTACTTTTAATTATATGATTCAACCTATACTTACATTCGAAAGCCTTTGAAATACTTTTACATATTGTTTTCTTGGACAAAGTCATCACTTTACTGACAGATTTCAAAGGAGACCAAAGAAAGCAACATGTAGCAGCTCCTAACCCAGACCCCATCTCACAGAGTGTTAATACCATCACTAGAGAATCCCCAGGCAATGATGACTAATTAGGAAGACATTTCCTGGCAATGAATGGTGGGCAAAAGAGAGCTTGCTCTTGACACAACGCCAGTAGCCCTCAACCCAGCTGGCCACTGCATAAACTGGACATGCCAGGCATCCCTCGGAGGTTACTGTGTATTTGTTTATAAACTGTAGGTATAGGAACAAGAGACAGAAAATGAAGTAATGTTTAGGTGCTTTTTGGTTGAAACTATCTGTGGGTATATTATGAAACTTAAGCCATTATATTACTACAGTGATTACACATCAAAAATTGGTCTTTTCTCATATGGTGACTATGTATATGCATATATATTCAACATTTAGACTGCTGGATATTAAATGAAACTTGCTTAGGGAGCATATATGAGGTAATAAAAGAGATAAAAATGACAACAGACATGATGATAATCGCTTGCATTTATGGAGCATTTACAAGATGGTCAGTTCTATGATAAGCATTTTTCATGTACTAATTAAATTAATCCTCATAGGAGATTTGCAGGGTAGGTATTATGACTTTATAAGTAGAGACTGAGGCAGAGGGGACAGTAACTCTCCTCAAGCCCATAGTCATAGGTAACAGAGCTCAGATTTAAGGCATGTGGCACATCTCTAAGCACAGGATGCTAAAGGCTACACTGCTTCATTACAAACCCAACAACAACAGAAGAAAACAAAATCATTTATGTCATTGCTGAAAACCCTTCAGAAATGTGAGTCAAATCAAGTTTTTCCCATGGTAACTTAGCCAGTCTTTTGCAGCAACACAGAAAGAACTAACAGAACAGCAAACATGTGTCAGAAAACACTTTAAAATTCATAAAGCAAATTAATAGTGGCCTGTATTTGGGATCTATGTACATGCATACACACATATATAAATCCAAATATATATTATATATATTCATATATATACTTATATATATATATGGTAACACCTTTCTAGGTCCTATACTGACTGCTATTAGTTTACATTATCCATAGTCCTGTAGAAGAGTCCAATTCCCTTTCCTTCCCAACACTGGTTATTATTTCATTGAGCTTTCTCTTGCACCAAGCTAACTGTACAGCTCCAGAATAATTCAGTTTGTAGAGGATTGTTAGAATGAAGCATGAGCTGTTGGGCTGTGCATGTGGGAATCTGAGTCATGGTTGCTATCTTGAGACCAGGCCACTGGAAATCCTCAAGTCAAAATTAGAAAGGAAGTGAGAGCCTAGGAATGGAGAATGGAAGGATGATATCAGTTTTGCACATGCACATATTGTGGCTTCGGGTGTATTTAAATACAACAGATCATCACTGCCACAGATGCTAACCAACAGGAACCAGCAGTAGGCTGACAAGGCCCTCTGGCACTTTACCTGTGATCACTGGAGCTCAGCCAAAGCCTGGAGCCATGCTCTTCCAGGCCCCACCACAGTTGCTTCCCTCTGCCACCTGTCACTTGCTATGGGCCATAAAGGATTCTCAGCTCAGAGTTTTCAAGGTCCAACATAGTTGGCAGCTTCATTCAGCCACTAAGGAAGGTGTTTCTCAGTGCACAAGACTTGTTTTTACTATGCTATACATCGTCCCAATCTTCTTACATGGTTTGGAGCAGTCCCTAGCTGTGGCATCAGATACTGTTTTCAAACACACAGGGCACAAAATCTAATCCACATACATTTGGAACTGTCAGCTTAGTGGGACATTTAATCATTAAGAGATCCAGCCCCTTGACATTAATGTCTAGGCTACACGGATCTTAGTCCTTGATTCTTAGCCTTTGCTTGCTCAGTCACTATAGAGCTGATTAATGATGGAACCTGTGCATCACTGTCACATGAGTCTGCAGAGTTCAAATTATATTACAGAATTACAAAATTGAGTCTGTCAGTGCATTGAATATTAAGTATCACTCAGTTTTGCTTTTCTATGTTTAGGGAGTGTGTGTGTGTGTGTGTGTGTGTGTGTGTGTGTGTGTGTGTGTGTAGCTATGCCACATATGTAAGCCAAAGGACAACCTTGGGTATTATTCCTCAGGCATTGCCTATGTTTTTTTTATCTGGAAAGAGTCTCTTATTGGCCTGGAACTCACCCTGTAGGATATCATGGCTGCTCAGAGACCCTCAGGGACTAGCCTGTCTCTGCTTCTCTAGTACTGGGATTACAAGATCCCATTACCATACCTGGTCTTTCTGTGCAGTTTGTGGAGATCAAACTCAAATCTCTGAGTATACAAAGCAAGCACTTTACCAACCAAGCCACCTCCTTGCCCATCAATTTTGCTTTTGTTTACTGTGTTGTGACATTGTGGTCAGAGTGCACATCAGAGAACCACAGTAGAGACCAACACCAGGGAGGTTTCTCGCGATGTTTTCTTCCAGTTGTTTTACAATTTTAGTTTCATGGATTAAATCACTAATCCACTTAGAATTGATCTTTATTAGATGTGAGATAGGCCTACAGTTTCATTTTTATATGAGGATTCCCATATAAAGGATCCTGGTAATCCTGTTAAGCACCAGTTGAGCTTAGTAATGATATGGGTTTATTCTGGGTTCTCTCTTCTGTTCTATAAACCCATATGTCTATCTTTGTACAAGTAGCATACTGTCTTCATTTTTGTAATTCTGTAATATAATTTGAACTCTAGAAACTCAACCTTCAGCTTTCTTCTTTGGGTTCACATGGCTTTGGTGACACAGGAGTCATTTTGGTTTCATGTGAGTTTTAGTATTGTTCATAATAATTTGTACTTTGGTGTGAGTGACTTATGGGGAGGCCGCCTTGACTCTCCAGGGTTACTTTCATTCCAGTAATGGAAATTTGTTAACATGAGGAAATTGATAATTAGGAGATAATGTAATTTTTAAAAGCCAATGCTATTTTTAGACAGTAAAAAAAAAAACACTTATGAAAGGAAAAGCTTCCTTCATGTTTTACTAAATGTTTAAAAAAAATTACTGCACTGTGTGAAATGATCCAATCCAGGCCAAATTAAGTTGCATAAAAGAAGGTTAATTGGAGAGGGGAAGAGAAATAGCATATGCATGGAGAGAGAGAGAGAGAGAGAGAGAGAGAGAGAGAGAGAGAGAGAAAGGAGAGAGGGATGGGGGAGAGGAGGCAGAGAGGGGAGAGGAAGAGAGAGGGAAATAGAGAGAGAAAGAGAGCAAGAGTCCCCAAGATGTCTGGGTTATATTGGCAATGGCTTGTGGGGGTGGGGCATGTCCCATAACAGGTAGAAACAGAGGCATTCTGGGAGAACTTGGAACTCAGGCAGACCTAACACTAAGTCTCATTTCTTTATTCATATTTATACAATTTTAATTCTTATTTTCAACAATATTATTATAGTAGAATGAAGGCAAATTTAAGACACAGAAAGAGGGAAAGAGACAGAGACAGAATCACAGAGAGACACACACAGAGAGTTCAAATCTTTACATTGGAAATAAATTATTGATCTTTGTTATAGGCTACTTCCTCCAATTATATGTAAAAGTCCTATGGTCTAGCATATTGGAACATAGCTGTATTTGGAAATAAGTTCTGTAAAGTGATAGCTAAGGTGCTATGAAGTCATGTGGGTAGACTCTAATCCCCTAGGATGGGAATCCTTGTGAGAAAGGGAGATTTAGACACAGACACATGCTGAGGAAAGAGCACTTAGACATGCAGAGAGAAGTCCAAATTCAGATCCAGAAACCAGCACAGACAACAGATTGGTCTCAATCAGAACTGTGAGGAAATAAATGCCTACTGTGCCCCCAGACCAGGGAATCTAGTCACAGCTGCCCCGAAGATGGACAAAACCATTAGACCCAAGTGGCAAATTAGGCCTTTGTCTGCTTTGACACAGTTGCCTTAATGACCTAGTTAAATATTTTTTCTCTTGGGCTAAATTTTCTCTTCTGCAGAATTTGACTCGGCTTGATCTCTGTCCTGCTTAAGCCAAAACAACTTTACTTTTGTTAGTGTTCTTTGTGACATTGTTTTATAAGATTCCATTTGAAAAGGGTAACTTCAGTTGCTGAAGATGATTTTTTAAAACCACTAAACTACGAATCCTTGAAAACGCAGCCAAATTCTACCACTCCACTCACCAACCATCTGCTCCGCCTTCTCTGTTGAATGGTAATTGCCCATCATCTGAAGCGTGTAACACAGCCTGTGAGAGAGTAGACATTCGACAGGTACCTTAGCTACTTGCATCTTATAGACATTTACCACTTAATTTGGAGTCTCTTAAGAGGTACTTCGTGTGGGTAAATGAGCGGATGTTGGATTCTGCAGATGTCCTTATCCTCATGACTAATTCAGGACAAATCTGTAGGTGTCTCTCTTATGCATTCTTTTCATGCTCAAAATATGAAATGGATAAGGAAAGCTGTAGAGGATTCTGTACACTTGTGAATATGTATTTAGGTTTTGTCTGGATTTACTGGCATACAAACAAAATTCACAGTCAATCACACCCCCAATAATCCCTCTGAAATCTTATGCTGTGAAAAAAAATCAAATATCGCTAGTACAGTTTTGAATCTCAGTCAGTAAGCTTACATGTGGCTGAGAAGCTTTTTTTAAAAAATGAACTGTTTTGAATGCATTTACCAAGTGGTTCTAAGGAAATAAGTGTGAGGATCAGCTATGAGTGCCTACTGTGTACAAAGACAGTAAGGAGATGGGAGTGGATTAGCTCAGCAGGTAAGATGAATGAATAAACAGATAAAGTACCTTATTTTGGGTAGTGGGAGCAGTGAGGTACTGAGAGGGTACCAGTTGGAGGGGGTGTTAAAGTGACTTTTGGGTAATTGATGTCTTCGACATTTGACTCAAGAACTGTTTGATCTACTTACCAAAATTAAAAAAAAAAAATGGTTCAGCCAGTAAAGACACTTTGCACAAAGCCTGATTTCAATCCCTGAGATCCACAAGGTGGAAGGAGGGAGCTGGCTCTTACAATCTCTCCCCTGGTTGCAAATAAACAAAAACCAGGCCACAGCCTGGATATTCTCCTGCCTTGAAATTTTTGCTGCCAAGGAAACTGGTCCATCACTCAAGTTCTCAGGACAAGGGCAAATATTTTCAGATTTTTGCCAAGACACCCCATGAATGGCCTCTAATCCAGTTCCTGATAGAGTCCTTATTCCCCATGAACCCTCCTGAGCTGAGCCTCTGCTGCCCACATTTCTTAGTATGCTTGTCTACCAAACTTCCAGCAGAATGCCCAATCAAGCTGTTTTCAGCATTCAAGAGCTTTTCAAGCTCAGAATGCAAACTTCCACATTGCTTCCGCAAACCAGATACAAAGGTCTAAGCTAACAAGTTCAAGTCAGGTCACCACAACAGTGTACCAATCCTGGTGGCAATTTTCAATCCCTAGGTGCTTTCCCTGCTGTCGTGATAAAACGCCCCAAGAAAAGAAACTTAAAGGATACAGTGAATTGCGCTGCTCACTGTTAGGACGACTCTTCCTGATCAAGACAATCCCTCACAGCAACCCCAGAGACTTTCTGCCTACATGATCCTAGATCCTGCCAAGGCAATAATCAGTATTAACCACCACCTATACCAATATACTAAGCTTCCCCTAAAACAATGAGCACCTAGATCCACGTGGAAGTTCGATGGCAAAAGCTACCATGGAAAATCTTCCTTCTAATACATTCTCTCCCCAAAAGAAAGGCGATTGGGAATAATTTTTTTCAATAGGTTGATATGAATTTATTATATGATAAACAGAGGATCCAATGAGCAAAGGTTAGATGGCATACCTGCTGTTTCCTATTAATTTAACTCTAGCCGGGTATGTTGGCCTGTACCTTTAATCCCAGTACTCAGGAGGCAGAGGCAGGCAGATCTCTGTGAGTTCGAGGCCAGCCTGGTCTATAGAGTGAGTTCCACAACAGCCAGAGCTGTTACACAGAGAAACCCTGTCTTGAAGAAAAAAAAAAAAAAGCAACTTGGTTTCTGATTCCAGATGTCAAGAACTGCCAAGACGCAGGCGGAGATTTCTAGCAGTCATTCAAAGGATGTTTTTATAATTAACAGGCACAAATATTTCCTTTAAAAATTTCACTAACCTTTCAAAATGCTAGAAAACTGGCAATCTCAACATTAATCAAAAATTCTTTTGTAAGAAGACAGCAGTTACTGATCGTGTTTTTGTCAAGAGTATACCCTTCCTATCTTAGGGTTTTATTGCTGTGAAAAGGTATCATGACCACCCCAACTCTTATAAAGGAAAACATTTCATTGGGGATGGCTTAAAGTTTCAGATGTTCACTCCATTATCATCATGGCTGGAAGCATGGCAGCATGAAGGCAGACATGATGCTGGAGGAGCCAAGGATTCTATATCTTGATCCAAAGGCTGTGTGCCACACACTGGGTGAAGCTTGAGCATAGGAGACTTCAAAGCCCACCCCTACAATGATATACTTCCTCCTACAAGGCCACACCTACTCCAATAAGGCTACGCCTCCTAACAGTGGCCCTTCCTATGAGCCAAGTGTTCAAATACATGAGTCTCTGGAGGCCATACCTATTCAAACCACCACACTTCCCAGCACACACTCGTACAGATCATTGCACATGGAACCACGAGTCCCAGGATACTTCTGGTATAGCACTATATTTCTCTGTCAACTGGGTCAGCACAGTGACTAACATTTATACCTGTAATTCGTTATAAACAGGATACAAAGTATGTGAGGAAAAGCAAGACATGAAGATTCTTGCCTCCTCTTCACTAAAAATTCAGGTCTGATCACTGACACTAGCAAACATTTCCATTTTCTCTCTTGCTTAAGCTCTTTTAGACTTTTCTCATCAATAAACATCTTCTTCTCCTAGTTAGGCTAGAAAGCTGACCTAATAAATATACTTCTAGATAATAAAATGAAACTTCTAGATCATAAAATAAAATAATAATAAAAAAGATACTTCTAGAGAACTCTGTGGTTTAGGATACGCTTTTGGGTTTATCCTAAGGGTAGCACTATTTAATTCTTCAAATGTCCTTCACAACTAACTTCTGTGACTATGAATGGGGGAGGGGTTCTCACAGCTACCACCATGTACCAGATTGGGTCTGCAACCTATAGTTTCTGGGTTAACACAAAATGGTAAGTCTCTGGTAAAAAACATTAAGTATTCTTAGCCCTTAGAAGACTGGGCATCAAAAAACAATGGCCCCCAACAAGAAATGCCACTAACAGGGAATTCTAATATTGCTTTCATATAATGCAAAAGCAATCTTTATGAGAAATGTCTTTTTTTTGTAGTTAATTTTACACTCAAGGTCAGGATTCTGATGGTTAGACAGAGCATATTCTGCTTCACCTAAGCCATGCTGACATCTGAATTTCTTTAAACAATTGTTTGTATCCTGGTCCTTGTAATAATTGGCCAAAATCTGAGTCTCCTCTCAACTCTGGGAGAGTTGTGACTGCCTCAAACTAGAGCCAATGGAAGTATGAATGGGCTGTAAGTCACTGTTTTCTAGTCATTTGGCTTCTTCTTTCTCTTAGGTCAGACTCTAAGGTTCTGGGTGTTCAATTTAATTTGGTGTTTAGCCTAGTGTTCATTCTAATCCTTACTGTGGCCAGATGCATGTGGGTACAAAGATGAATGTATCATATTTCTCAGTCAGACCATGTGTGGAAGAAATAGAGACCATCAGTGCTTATAATACACCTGTAAGTGTGTGATTTATGAACATTTTAATTACTTAATTCCCTCTTCAAAACAGTGGGCTTGACTTCTAAATCTGCACAGTGAACACATCAGCAGTTCATCAGGAATTGGGTCAGTGATTCTTTGTTTTTATATCCTCTGTGCTTTTGAAATTTATTTATTTTTATTTATGTATATGTGTGCATCTGTCATGTGTGTGTGTGAATCTATGTGTGTATGCATGTGTGCATGTGGGCATACTAAAGGAGGCTAGAAGAGAACCTCAGCTCCTCAGATCTTCTGGAATTAGAGTTTCAGGTGGTTGTGAGCTGCTTGATGTATCGGAAACTGAAGTCAGGTCCTCTGGAAGAACAGTGAATACTCTTAACTGCCAAGCTTCCCTGAACTTCATATTTTAATCTCTAATTTGTACTGCTCTATTTTAAAACTATTTATTAGTATTACAAATGAATTAAACAGACACAGAAAACAGCATTTTGTGATTCATCATTACAACAAAACATAATTTGCAAGTCTCTATATAGACATCATTTTACCTGTATCTATCCACCCATGCCTGTATTTAATGACAAAGGCATTCAGTACAATTTTCAAAGGCTTGGTTTTTCATATATTATGAAAGTCATCAGTAGCTCAGAATATTGAACATTAAACTCAGCATATGTTATCTGAGTAAATGAAATTTTAAAACTTTTTTTGATATTTAATTGTAAAGACAGTTGATAGTTCAATATTTTCAGCCAAATAGTGAACACATTTATTTAATCATTACCTGAATGTTTTTCCATGATTCTGGCTGCACCTTGAAAGCTTGAAGAAAATTGTACTTGAGCTATGCAGAGTAACATATGCCTGAAATCCCAGTATTTTGGAGATGGAGGCAGGAGGACCATGAGTTCAAGGCTAGCCTCAGCTCTATCATAAGTTCAAGGCCATGCTGAGCTTATGCTATGAGACCCTACCTCAAAAAATATATATAGTATTTTAAATACTATATATCTGTGAAACAGATGTGCTAACAACTGGTTTCAATTAGTATAAACTTTGTCATTTAAAGTTAAGATCTTAGAAGTAGTAAAATATATTTCATTAAATATATTCACTAATCTATCCTTGTCCTCACAAGCATGTAATCAGCATTCTAAATCGCATCATTTTATTATAGCTACAAACCCACAAAAATTCACTCTTGCATAAGATAGTGATATTGGAGCCAAATTATATTGTTCTAAATTTAACCTTCCAAAAATAGCACATAGAGTCTGAGCTCTAAAGTCCTTTTTCCCATTTATTTATTCACTTATGCACTTAGCAGATATTTAATTATGTTAATTTCTGGGGGTCTGCATGGATAAAAAATATCCCAATAAATGCTGTCATAATTTCATAGGTTAGTAACACCCTTGGTTAATCAGAGAACAAATTAGAAAACAATTGTGATCAATCAGATTTTGCGTGAGCTTGGATGAGATCCTTGGATAGTGTCTTAGAAGAGCATGAAGAAAGGGTTTGAGGAAGAGGAGGTGCCTGAAGTGCACGTAAGGTTATGTAGACACAAGAAAACTCTAGACAGTTATCAACAAACTAAAAAAGGAAAGCCTTTACTGCAAAAGAGGAAATACACGAATGAGTCAGATTATTCACAAAGAGAGGTGCAAAGAATGTACCCCTAAGGCCAAGGGGTGCAGGGTTTAACATTCCAATCTAAAGTATTTGGCTTAAATGACTTGTCAATCAGCACAAACTATACTTTTCTTTCCGGAAATGTAACCTTGAACATTGGAAATGCCTCTCAGCACTTCATTAATGACTACAGATTTGCTCTTGACTACAATCTCCTGCCACACTCTTCCTCCCCATTTCCTGCTAGCGATAGATTGCTTTCTTGCCTTCACAACAAAATTTCTAGCTTTGCCACTCATCACCCCATGTTTCACCAAAATGGGGTGGTTTACACAGATCACCCATTTCCCCCTTCTTCTCAGTTTAGTCTTTGACACATTTGTTGTTTGTTTGTTTCTTCATCCTTATGCTAGTTTAACTGAGAATGGCCCCCACAAGCCCCAGACTTGTATATTTGCTCCCAGTGAGTGGTGCTGTTTGGAAGACTCAGGAGGTATGGCCCTGCAGGAGGAAGTGCATCACTGGGGTCTAGCTTCGAGAATTTAAAGAAGCTTCCTGTTTGTGGTTCCAGATGTAAGCCCTTACGTATGGACTTCCAGTTCCTGCAGCTATGCCTGACTATTGCCACCCTTGCCCACTGTGATAGACTCTTACCCCTCTAGAACCATAGGCTCTAAATAAACCCTTCCTTCTCAAGTTGCCTGATCATGGTGTTTTGTCATGGCAATAGTAACAACCCCCCAAAGTTAACTCTAGTTCCTCCCCCCCTAGACATCATAGTCTTTATTATAATTTTCTATTATAACCATCTGAAATATGTTCCAATGTGGTACAGTAATCAATATATTTGTAACATTTTTCAAGGATAACAAACTTAAAATACAAAGAGGAGGGAAGTTTACAACATCACTCTGCTGAATTTTAATGCAATTTCACCCATTGTGATCAACTGAACACCTAAATGTATGAAAACTACACCAATGGACTGAGCTGAGATGATGATGCTGGGGGCAGGGCTGCAATCGAATGTGAATGTTACTAAGCATTCAAGGACAACTCTCCAGATTGGTTTAGAGAAACTTAAGTCTGTATCATAGAAAGATTCTGGAAAATGATACAAAACCATTAGATAGTTCCTCCTTCCAGGAACAGCTAAGGTTATCAATAAAAAAAATTAAACAATAATTCCTGCTTTACAATTAATGTCTGTCAGAAAAATGGAACCAAACAGCTGAAGACTGAGGCCGTAATGTATGGAGAGAAAATGGGAACTGTCCAGGCAGCCACTGGAATGTCATTTCTTAGTTTTGGAAGCTACTGGCCCTGAACTTCCTATATAATCAGATATATTTATCCCTCTCAGGTCTCTGAGGTGGTTGAAGACTAGATAGCTAGAGTCTCATAATTAAATTTTGAGTTGTTTAGGAATCAAGAGGGTGTTCTGGATCTAAGAAGATGTTTTTAAAATTGTGATGCAAGTTAGGATGGAAGCTGAGTTGGATATAGATCTTTAAACTCATGGAGATGATTGCATAGTAGAATGTTAAAGTCAGTTGCCAAATACATGTGGACTGGACATTGGAAATGTATGCTAAGCCTTATAATTCTCATAATTGTGGCCTAATTATTTTTTTGTTTTGTTTTGTTTTGTATTTGTTACAAGAGAAAGAGCCATTTGTTGGACTGAAAAGGGAGTTGTTGGGGGGGAAAAGATATACCTTAAACTTTAAAAAAAAAAAAAAAAGGAAGGGGGGAAGAGGGTGGGAGGGGGGACCGGAGGGGGGAGTAAAGAGGGGATTGTGATTGAGATGTAACTTGAAGAAATAAAAAAATAGTAATAATAATAATGAAAAAAAATTAAACAAGCAGGTTCAAGTAGCGATCTAGACAACTTCTATCCAATGTCAACTGCCTGGGAGCCGAAGAGCCCTGAGTGCGCAGTGCACTGTAAGTTTTGTCACATCCCTTTACCAAGATTTTCTTCATTGACTCTTCAGGGGAACTGGGAAAGCGTTTAACTTACAAGTGACTGATTCAGAAGTGTGGCAGTGGTCCTGCTATCCAAAAACACCAGGGGAAATAGCACATCTCCAGACACGCACAGCTGGATGTACTTCACTTCTGGATCATCCACGTTTACTGCAAGTCAGCCTAGCAGCTGAGGGAGGACTGGAAACAGTCCAGTAGAAAGAACAGCTGAGCTGTGCTGGCTGCTGCCTGTGGAGCGCTCCTCCTTGACCTCCCAGTTCATCTTCTTCTCTGATGTTTGCGGTTTGTTTGTCTTTGCAGCTGAGGTAGTGCTTAATATTTTTGCTGATGGGAAAAATAATGTATCCAACCTTGGCAGATCTTTAAGGTTGTGAGTTTACTGAGAGCTAATCTGCAGGTGCCCAAATATTAGCTATCTGAATATCTGTGTCATCATTGCATAGGCTAGGATTTGTAGCATCGGTGGTATTTGCCAAGTCTTTCTTCTCTTGTTTTTAATCCTTTTCTACATACTTAGAGTGGCTAAATTTAGAAGCATTCTACTGTCTACTTCACCCATTTAAATAACGACAGCTACCAGTTGACCTATAAGAGAAAGACTCATAAAAGAATGCTTCCTTACATCAAGCTCACTTAAATATATGTCAGAAATTGCAAGTATCTTAAGTGTCCTCAATAAGATGGCATCAAGGCTGTAGTTGAAAGAAATCTATTCTGTCTACAGCTGGCCGCGACTGAGGTTATGAAAAGAAATCTACTTGTTTTCAATACCTCTCTTACAATATCTATCCATTTTTACTAAATACATTATTTTTTTCATAATTTAACAGTCTAACCATTTTTGTTCTTGTTAGTTTTTGGAACACACTAGTTCACCTTCCTTCGCACCCCTAAGACTTTCCAATATTGTTTATTTGTAATATCTCCATCCAGGTTTCCAGCACTCTTGGTTTTAATTTTGAAACTGAACCTCAAGTGGTTTACCTGCTCTTGTGAAATGAGCCATATAGAAACCAAGCAGATGAAAACAAACAGGGGCAGTCCAGTCATATGCTGACCTTCCTGGGTCATATGCTGAAAGCCCACTAGGAAGCCTTTCAGGGTTGTTTCTTTCATTTGCATAGGGTTAAAATGAATTGAAATATAACAATTCTCCATCTCCAGAGATGTGGAATTCATTTCCATGTTGAAATATTTTTGTGTATGTATTTCTCAACTTCATATATGCATACATACATACATACATACATACATATATTTAATAATCTTTGTGTGTATACATATATATCATATACTGTGTGTTTAGTTAGTTAGGAAACTATATCTAATTGATGCATAAATAAATAAAACAAACATAGTTATAAAATTTACTGACTCTATCAATAACACCAAAAGTCTAAAAGTGTAGGTTACTTACAAGATTTGACTCAATGGTTACTCTCTCGAGCCTTGGCTCTTCTTTCCATTGAACCATTTTTCTTCTTCTGGCTAATTTTTTTGTTACTCAATTGCCCATCTCAAATGCTAATTTCATCTTCTAAAAATATTTGCATCAATTATGTGAGAATTCCATACAATACATTTTGATCATATTCAACCTCAATTCCCCACCCTTAATTTCCCCAAGATATGACCCCATCTCTAGATATCTACTTATCAGCTTCTTAGCCCATCTTTAATATACATGTGATTGACATCTTCCAATTTCTGCCCTGCAACTCAACCACTTTCATTATTATATGACATGGTATCTCATTCTATCTCATAGATGTTGTCTTCTCCTCCTAGACTTGATCCTACTGGCTATTTCCTTTCATGTGATATTCATGACATTGAGAGTAACAGTGAACTATTCCTGATGCACCACATATAGTAGTCTGCTTTCTGTTGCCAATAGTGAATACCAAAGACTGGGCAACTTAGAAAGAAAAATGATTATTTTGGTTCATAATCTGTAGATCCAAGCTAGGAGACAGGATCTAGTCAAGGCTCCTTTCTGTCAAAGACCCAAGACAGTACTGAGCATCACACAATATGAGGAGGGAGCCTATCCTGAATATGCTGACTTATGGCTTCTCCCTCTTCCTCTAAAGCCTCAAGGGTCCTCCTTAATGATTTCTTCCAGTCCCCAAAATGCCCTCTAGACAGCATATTTAGATAGTTCCAACCATATGAATACCTCCAAGTGCATATTAAATTCAAACATAAGTATATTTAAACTGCAGTGCCTTCCTTACCAAGGACAGATATCTAGGTCCCTGAAAGTAGTCAAGAAGTCCCATGAATTCTTCTATTCTGACATTGACCTGTGCTAAATCAGGGTTGACTATTTGTTTACATCCACAGGAACTATAAAAACCTCAAGGAGAAGAACTCCACCTTTCAGCCTCTCTAGCCTTATAATCCTGTTGTTTCTAACACCCAAAGAAGTATATTTAGTGACTGCAGAAATTTTTAACATATTAATAATGCTTTGGATACCTCACCTTGAAGATAAAGGGAGAGGTTTATAAGCTCTATAGGGTAGGATATCTAGAAAAATAAAATGAATATTTGATTCCTGTTTGTTCCTCAGGCAAACCCCAGTAATCTACAGGTTTGTATTGCTATGGTTCTCACCTTAAATGCTACGTAGAAAAAAAAATCTCATTTATATTTCAGTACTTCATTATCACTCTGCTTACATCTCTTTTGGCAAAAAAAAAAGATAGAAAGAAAAAGAAAGCCATATAGTCTGATATCATATATCACACATACCAGGTAATTATATGTTTTCCTTTATCATTACAGTGCTGGGAAACTGGAAAAGAAAGGACTATACTTTTGAACTGCATCTCCTGTGGCCCCACCATTGATTTCTGTTTGTATTTGACTCAGGGTCTCACTATATAGTTCAGACTGGCCGTGAACTTATCCTCCTGAGTATATGTTTTTGATTAGCTTATGGGTCGTCTGTTCCATAAAAAGCACCTTTGGTAGGTTAATAGTGAACTAAGGAGAATAGCAAATATATCTGAATAACTATTTGGAGGTTCACTAGCTGTGTTGTTTACATTTTGTCCAATTTAAATACATACGGTTTTTGTTATCAGCATTCATTAAAATGATTTGGTGGGTAAGAAAAAATGAATATGAAATACATACATTAGGATGAAACAGATGATTAGTGATAAATTAAATTATCTAGTGAAAATAATTTTGTTGATCTCCCTCTTTTCCCTAAATTTGACTCAAGGAGAGTAATTTGCAGAACTCCTGTAATATGGTCAGGTCATCTGCACCAGAAGGAGAATTTTTTTTCTTCTGAAGATCAGAAATTCATTCCAAGGGAAAACAAATGAAAGATGAGAGTCAAAATCCTTAGTTCCACCTCCGCCCAGGACTTCATATTTTGTGGCCTCAATATCTTAAGCTAAATGAGAATAAAGGACAAGGTAGAAGAACTTTAAGGTTTAATGACCCAAAAAGGAAATCTGTGTGTGTGGAGGGAAGGGTTCTTCTTAGTGCCGTAAAGTGATGTGCATAGTTTCCGGTGACCCATGAGTAAGGTTGTAGATGTTGAACTGTTCCATTCTGACAAATGATAATCAATTTTTGTAAAGGCTCTAGACTGAATCCCATGCATCTTTTGAATCTGTCAATGTTGACTTGGCACATCACAAACATTCAATTAGGTTATGGGCTTACTTAATTGATTTTTCCTGCCTACTGAGACAATTCTGGGGAGAGAAAAGGTTACGCTTTTGGACTTCAAACATTTTTTTCCTCAGAATTTAGAGCTCTGTTTTTATTCTCTTACTGAGAGAAAAAAACAATCAAAGGCTAGAAATGGAGGGGCCACAAGAATTCTTAAGGTTTCTTTGAACTGTTTTATCACTTCAGCAGTAAATTAGAGTAACCCCCTACTATGATCTGCCCATAACCTCAGCATTGACTCATCTTGGAATCCACACAGCTCTGCTGACTTGCAGTGTCATAGAATCTAGATCGAGGACATTTAAAAGTGCCTTCATCAAACATGAAGAGGGTAGCTACCTTAGAGACTTGGGCTTTGATTTCAACAGTGATGAAATTATTTTTGGCTTCACTTTCAAGAAAAGCTAAGAAGTTAAAAGTGACAGAGACAGTGATACTATAATATAAAAACTTAAAAACGGTTAGGAGTTACAAAATTCCATCTTGGCACTGCCGACTTCTCTTTTACAATAGCTGGAGACATTTTGTAGGAGTCCAAGTGGGATGTGAAATAACATATTCCCACTTTTAATGTGTCATATGGGAGTGCTGGCTCTGATGCTTCCCACGTTGACCCTTCTTGTTGACCCACGCTTCCATTGCTGACAAAGAAAATCTAATACACACAGCAAAGTAGGCATCAGGAACAAAACTTTCAAATATTCTGTCCAAGAAGGAAAGAAGTCTCCCAAGACTGGAGTGAAAAACAGCGGCAGCCTGGGACTTCTCTATAACAGCTCCAGCAAAGACTAGAAGGGAGGCCATCCCAGCAGCAGCGCTAGCCAATAGGGTGCAAAGGGCTTGAGAGACTGAGGCAAATGCCAGGAAAAATAAAAGTTCAGGACGCTACTTTGTGCTTTATAGGGTCATAAAAGCTTTACGCTAAAAGTTCAAAGCTCTTAACAGACATCTCATTAGTCCTCTCTTGCTCCCACGAGGTAGACAGGTGGCAAGTATAATTATTGTCATTTTTATGAATGGGGGAAAATGAGACATGGAAGATTAAGCAACACTCAAAGGTCCATCAAGTCTCATGCACAGAAGAGACTGCTCGGTCCCTCCCTATGGCTTCCTTAGATTCTTGTGACCTTTCCCCTTTGCTGGTCTCCAACCATGGTTTGCTTAAAGCAACAGCCTTCAAAGATCTTATTTGTGTCTTAAGGATATGCTGCTTCTAAGGCAAAGCTAAAGAGCAGTCAGAAGCTAAGAAAAAAATAAATAAACAAGGTACAGGCTTAGGGTCAGCACAACCAAATTATTCCTTCAACACTGCCTACATAAACCTCTGTCAAATTCATTCTATTTTTCAGGAAATGCTCAGTTGGGTTTCTTAGTGATGTTACTTCGTTTAAAGGTCTTTTTGAGTTCATATTGCTTGGGCACATTCAGATTCAATAGTCTATAAGTTGTAACAAACTCCCCACAACACTGCTAAATGTCTTCAACGAGATGAATCACATGACTCTAGGCAGTGCTAGAAAAGGTCTGACCCCCTCTTCCTCTGATAGCTGGCATGCAACCACCAAGCTGGGATGCTGGAACTGCTTACTGGCTTTCCACCTCTCTGTCCTGAAAAGACATCTTTTCTTGGCATCTCTTCCAGTTGAAATGTTATATATATATATATATATATATATATATATATA
>CAJQZJ010032679.1:1072247-1138724 GCA_907164525.1 Lophiomys imhausi
CTGCTTGAGAATTCATGATGCTTTGGAGTTCCCTCTTTTTTTTTTTTCAAGAAAATACATTTTTCCCTTTTGGGAAAGAAATTCAGTACTCATACACAAAGCAGCTGTGAAACAAATGGAATATTCTGGCGTAAAGAAACATGCAAAAATCAAATTTCCTGGTCTGATAGTGAATAACACCTACTTCTATGCTTAATAATCTTTTATAGTACTTTTTTTCTAATCAAATACCTGTCAGTGTTCTTTCACACTATGAAACAACATATTACCAGTTTCAACACATGATTCATAGTATAATGTATGTTGCATTTATACCACCACTTCTATTATTTATGATAAACAAGGTTTATTTCATGAATGACACAACTGAGAAACATCACAGGGAGATGACAGAGACATTTCATTTTTAAGTCAAGCAACATGTTGTGAAGGCAGCATTTTTGTTTTCTTTCTGACCTTGTGAAATCATTACTTTCACAACTCCACGGGGATCTCTCTTTACAAGAAAGAGCACTTTTTACAGTTTTCATGAAATTCGTCATCATTGATAACATACATAATTGTTTACCATACTTCTCCTGAATCCCCTCCCTATTCTCACCACAATTTTGCTTTGTTCTTTAAGTTCCAGTGTTATCTTCTAGCCAGAAATAAATGACCCAAAGGAAGGATTAAAGTCTATCATTTTAATTATATGTTATTGGCAAAAAAATTCCTATAAAGCTCTGTTGTGTGAATCATGAAGCATTTCACTATCTGTGGAAAATAAACCAAACACTAAAGGAAATGAAGGGGACAATTATTTATCTTCTTCATATAGAGCACTGGTTCTCAACTTGTGGGTTGCAACACCTTAGTGGGGGTTGAAAGACCCTTTCACAGGGTTAACACCATCAGAAAACACAGGTATTTACATTATGATTCATAACAGCAGCAAAATTACAGTTATGAAGTAGCAATGAAGATAATTTTATGGTTGGAGGTCACCACAACATTAAGGAAACATTGAGCAACATTGAAGGTTGAAGAATTAGGAAAGTTGAGAGCCACTGCACTAGATGGATTTCCACTACTTAGTATGGAATTGTTTCCCATGGGCTGGCAAGGTGGCTCAACCAGATTCCTTCTGTCAAGCCCAAAGATCTGAGTCCTATCCCTGGAACCCACTTGGAAGAAAGAGGGAATCGGTTCTTGAAAATTGTCTTCTAACTTCCACAAATGCTCCACAGCACAGCAGTACCACATCCCCCCTACACACACACACACACACACACACACACACACACACACACACACACAAAGATGAATATAATATTGGTAAAATGGTTTTCTGATCTCAGTCCTCAGAGGAAGGCAAATATGCCATCATATCCTGAACTGTGACATAATTCAGCTTTGCAAGATAAAACTAGTGTCACACCAGCATGTCTACTAAGAATCCAGAATCTTTGCTTCTATATAGTAACTTTTAGCTATAGATGAATTCTATGAAAACATATGGATCACTTACATAACATGAAGAAATATTAGGATAAAATTTTATTTCAGTTTCTGTACATTTCCAGTACATATTTGGTGCTTGATGAAAATATAACACACTAGCACAGCTATCCTTGGCTACTTACTATTTTGTAGGGAGTTAGATTAATTAGATTTAGAAAATATCTAGGGGTTTCTGATACAGTCTCTTAATTCAGGGCATGAAGATCAACTTGGCTGTGAGCGATTAGCTTATCAGCTTGTGGAAAAACAAGGATGGAGTCAGGTGAAAACAGGAAACTTAATGGACTGAAAAACAAGGTTGAAGCCAGGAAAAACAAGAAAGACTTAATGGACTAAGAAACAAAGTATTTGGCCTGGCATTGTTTTCAGCTGCTAAGTGGGCAGAGCCCAAATTAAGCTGAAACAGGTGGAATAAGGAGAGATCCTATTTAAGGACAAGTGGATGAGCCGGGGAGCTCCATCCTAGAGGACCCCCATGCTAGAGAGCTCTGATGCTAGTGAGTCCTGATGGAGAAAGTGCTGTTGAATTGATGGCTGGATCTCCCTGAGGCAGGAAGAAGCTGGCGAGCAAAGAAAGCCTCAGCAAGACAGCAAAAGGCCAAGGACTGGACCCTGTGGCTCAACTTTTGCCTAGAGGGGTTTGACCTGTCTGAACAGTGGCCTAAAGGAAACTGTGGCTGCCTTTTAAGGACTGAGGCAGAGTGGCAGAGTTGCTGATGTGAAGGAAATAAATTGGCCTACAGATGGCTGGGGTCTCCGAGAGAGAAGAAAGCCTCAAGCCTTATTTAAGGTGAGACTGCCATAGCCAATTTACCCTGACAAATCTACATCTGAGATATTCCTGAAGAAAGACTGCTAAGTGCATTAAAGGGTCTACCACAGAGACTGTGTTCCTGATGACTGAGGACCTGCCCCAGAGACTGTATCCTTCTAAAAGGTTAGGAAAATAATTGTAATAATTATCAATAGGTTTAGTGGTTAAGTTAAAGGGTTGTAGGAATTTATAGGGTTAATAGTTAAGAAATTGTTGGTATTTGTTATAAGTGAATATTTATCAATAAATAAATACATAATAATTTTTAAAAGTTCAGTTACACTATTTATGTTAAATTGCATGTTTTCATTTGTACTATGTGTGTCAGTGATAAATATTAATTGTGTAATGCCATGGAATCCCAGGACTGGTAAGGGGAATTGGACACAGGGTCTTTGTTTTATTTTGTTAGGTTTGATACTTGTCTGCTTTAATTTTCATTTTTGTGTTTTGTTTTGTTTGACGAAAAACAGAGCTAGAACTCAAGGTTGGGAGGTGGGAAGGTTCTGGGTGATGTTGGGAGTATTGTATGAAAAAATTTAAATACAAAATATTAAAATCATATTTAATAATGTCATCTCTATCAAGTCCAAAGGAAACGCCATGGTCCCCACTCCCCAAATTGAGGCAGTTAGAAAAAGCCATCATTCCTCAGGAAGTTGTGAAGCCAGTTCTCCTCTGCCTAAGGAGCCAGTTTCCCTTATCCCTGGAAGAAGGGACAAATGGCTACCTGTGCTGTCTATCAACTTACGAAAGCCCATGCTGGCCTCCAGGTTCCCTCACTATGACAAGTACCTTTACACATTTCAAAGTCCATTCTGGCATCCGGCTCTTCTCAACCTGCCGTTACCCTAAAGCTCTCCAGCTCGTGGGCTTCCCTCCCCTACTCCTAGATACTCATTTCTCCTTATAACCCTGGGCTATGCTCCCTCTCATTTGTCTTCCTCTCTTAGTCCTCTATCTTATCCTCTCTTGGTCTCCTTTGCCCCACATTCTCTTTACCCTCATTTCTTGCTCTCCCCTTGTTCCTCTCCTCTAGTGGCCAAGTTCAGACTCCTGGCCATGCTCAGTCTACTACTTCCTAGCCCTGCTCTGACTTCTTCCAAATGCTTGTGGTAATTCCTGCCCTCATATCTACAATAAAGATCTTCCCCTCAACCATACCTTGGAGCATCATGTTATCTGTTTACATAATCTCAACATTTAAAAAAAAGTGAACAGGGAGTTTCTGCATAACAGCCACTAATTTCTGTGAATCTTGGAAAAGTTAAGTTCCTCACCATCTTAAAAATTCTAAAAGATGTAGTCTTCTTATAAAGTGACAGACAGTTTTATATGGTCTACTTCCAGAGGAGGGGACCTTCATTTTTGATTTGGTATTGAGCAGTACATATGTCAGCCAAGTGGGACTTTTCACCGTTTGGCTGCTTTACTGAAGAGTGCTGAGACAGGCTTTCAAGTGGGTCCTGTATGCCTAATGTGGAACAGATTTTGATATAAAAACAGAATTTGGTATCTGGATATGTTTGAGCTAAGATTATCCAAAGGAATAATAACTGTGCTTAGTAAACACAGTTGAAGACAGGGAGACTACTAAAACAAACAAACAAATATAAAAAAAACCAAATTCCTGGTGCCAACTATCCAAGCCTATTTCTAAAAAGAAATATATTATCTAAGTGTGAAAATATTTTACTTTTTTTCCTTGTGCCAGTGTTTTCCTCATATCTTTCAGCACTAGAAGCTGTAACATACTACAAAATTCTATTGTGTAAGCCTGAAATCCCACAGGAAAGAATGCAAGGAACCTAATGGGTGTTAAATTTATAACCACAGATGTGTGGATTTTGATAGGCATTCAGACATTTTGTTGATTGACCACATCAACTCAGAGAGCCATGAGCTAGGCCAATTACTAATAAGTTCAAAGAACTTGGATGAGATCATTGTGTGCAAATCTCAGGAGAGGGAGGCATTAGGACTTAACCCTATAGGTAAAGTCCTTCTTGGCTGGGTCCCTGGTTAGTTTTGTATAATTGTGGACTAGGCTCTGGGAATCTGTCCAGCAGCTCTACAAAAGGAGATATCAGGGTGCATTTTGCTTTACAGCCAGTGCTGCAGTTACCCTGGAACAGAAATCAGTAGGTTGCTCTTTATGTAAAATACCTGGAGATACTCTGACCCACTCCGAGGACCTCTCTGAATTAGACCATGGAAGGCACTGACAGCCGTCCTTTGCCAACAAATATTGGTCTTGAGGTGGCCCAGGAAAGTGGCTGGTGAGGGTTTGGGGCTCTCGGGGGCACTTCTCCTGGGGACTGCATTTATGGTCTTGGGAGCCAAGCATGCCTAGGGGTTGAAAACATCTCACTTGGCTGTGAACAATTAAAGATCTTCAATCTGATGAACCTCAGTATTCTATAATTCCAGGCTTCAGGGAGCTTGTAAAACTACTCCTCCTAAGCTTACACCTTTGTCATCAATTAATTAGCAATCTTTGGAGGAAATTTTGTGGGACCCAAAATGCACAGTTCTAATTTGTATATTTGTACGTGCAGTGTTTTTTGGGTAGAACATCAAAATGCATGCGCTAAACTTTTAATCCTACCTTAAGCCTATAAAGATTGGGTTATTATGGATACAAAGTGACAGGCTCCTCTCACACACAAAGATTTCTGTGCAAGGTAAGGAACAGGTCTCTCAGCAACATTGTACTCACTTTGTGTTTGAACTCATGGCTAACACTCAAGGGCAATTCATTGTTCATCAGGAACCATTGCAGTAGACTCAATGATAACTTTATATACCAGACTTTGAATTTTGCCAGTCCCCAAATCAAAGAAGAAATGGGTATTGAAGAATTCGTGAATAGAGTAAATCTCAGTGATGGTTTGGATTAACATGCAGGGTTTTGGAAGAACTAGTTCTTAATGAATTAGAGACCAGGAATCTGGATGAGGTAGGTCTCTGACTCTGTGACTTATTCTGAACCTCAGTTGAAAGGTTTAAAAAAAAATCACAAACTTTAGTGTATCACAGATGGACGCTAACCTAGCACTTTTCAAACGCCAAGAAGACTTTAAAGAAAGCAGCACCCACTGGCAAAGCCTTTTATTTCTCAGGTTTTAAAAGTAATTGCATGTGTCCAGTCCTGAGTATGCACTCTGCCTACAAGAACATGGAAACTCTCCCCCAAATATTCAGAAAGGCACAAATGTTTTTGGAAATTTTTCATCAGAAATAAATCCCGGACTGTCATAAAAACATCACGAACCCAGTCAAGCCAGGATCAATAGCAAGCTGCCTAGGGGCAGCTAGATTTATCAAAACCACAGACCCTTCCTCCCACACTTCAGGAGTGAGGCCCTTCCATTTCTGCAGAATTTAAACAATTAGCCAGAACTATGAGGATATCTGCGTGATAGATTTTTAATATTGAAAAAGCATGTGCTGTGTTCCTTTCCAAGAGATGACCCACTTTGTTTTGGCTTATTTTTTTTGTCCTGTGAGCCTGAGGCTATTTTAATCCATGTATTACCTCGCTCTGCCATTCTTCAACTAAATTATTTAGTGGATGCACCGATCTGAGCCTTTGTTTGTTCTCTAATGCTTTTCTGATGAGCATTCTCTCCCCAGATGCCTTTGTCGAAGCTGTATTTTTGTGCACCTCTTTTAGATAGATCCTGGTGTAAAGCAGGTGCAGGTCTAGCTGGACTCATCTGGAGAGGTTCCTGTTCACCTGCACACAAAAAAGATAAAAATAAATAACCAGCTTCAGTATTAACCCTGAACCCTCCTGACTGTACACGCTTATGCTTAAGTGGCAGTACTGTTAGCAGCAATGGTGGCTATACTGGTTCTTCTTTTCTTCTGTCCCTTCTATTTGATTAACTTTATAGGAAGTTGCTCAAAGTGAGGTAAATCCTGTTGTGGGTCAGGGAAGCTGGGAAACATCTCTGTGTGGCTCTCCCAGGCTCCCAGACGCTTGTCTGCTGAGGACCACCATGGGTTTTGCAGCCATTGCTTGGGTAGTGGGTGCAGGTAATAATGCTCGGCCCAGTAATGATAATCATGGAAGAGGACACCACCACTAGTTGGGAACGTTCCTATTCCTGAAACTTAGTAGCTCCCAGAATCTAATCTTTGCCACACCCATACAGAACAATTGTGAAAATATTTTGTTTTAATTATACAACTCCACCATAAGAATGTACCCCAGGCTCCCATCTAATCAAAGATTCATAGATCTATGTCACTGGCAGCTCTCTCTCCCCTGGTTATCCACCTATTCTCTCCTCCGTAAAGCTGAATGACAGACTGCTATCTATCCTAGGCTTCCGTTGTCCAATCCTTCCAATGATTTGCTCTACTGTTCTCCAAAGGGAAGATCTAATCTCTGCACCAGTCTAGCTTTCTGAGCACTCAAGTGCTTTATTGGTGTCTCTGTTGTGGGGCCTTTAATCTACACAGCCAGATCATGGGATTTGAGCTTTTCAGGCTTACATCTTCTGTGAGATAAACTTTGCTGTAGGTGATCTTGACCTCCTCTTGTCACTCATTGGCTGTGCACTGTAACAATGAGATTATATTCGGGAAACTTCTCACAGAGCAAGGAGTGCTATTCACAGCAGAGTCAAGTCTCTGGCTTTCTTGTGGGGAATGTGAGTTACAAAAACAGTTGATGCCGTTACCTGGACTTCCTTTTCTCGCTCTCTGCACCGTAGTTGGCAGATTATCTGTGCTCTGTTGCTTTTAGATTTTACAGTGTAACTTGGCTGTTTTTTACTTAAGATGCCTGCCATAAGCTTATAACGCCTTTAAAATAATACTGTTGTGGCATTTTGACCACAGAAAGGGGGAAATCAACAATCTACAATGAGTTGAATGTAGTTTCTTTGTCTCCTACATGGCCACTTAATGTTTTTTTTCAGTCTGCAGAACTTCATATAACATAGTTTTCCATGCTTACATACAGCAATGCTAAAGAGAGCTTAAGATTTACAGCAGGCACATTCTTCTGGGGGGCTTTTGTTATCTTAGTCACAAGTCTACCAAAACAAATGAAAAATAGGTGTGTCATATTTGGATCAAATGACATAATGGTTGTGATCTATTGGCAAATCAAACCCATACTGGGTGCTGAGGAAACTACTGATAATAGATGATATACGCAGAGAAAGGTGTTGATAGATAATTCATATACATCATGCAATGTTCTTATAACTATCTCATTTCATAAGTAATAAAGCTAATAATTAGAGACCCAAGAATGAAGCTTAGACCCATCCACAGTTCACTTCTGTTTTCTTTTAGTCTGAATCATCTGAAGATAAACTGACATTTCTTCAGAGGCAGTTACTATATGTTATAATTCATTTCCATACTCAGAGTGACTAAGATAGAACATGTTCCATAACAATAATACATTTTTTAAAAAAATGATACCTTTTTAAAATACAATTTTTAGCTCTAGTTTGGATCAAATAATAATTAAAATTTTTAAATAGGAATTTTCAAGTTCATGTAGTTTGGTTCAGTCAATGACCTCTTTCTCATACAGCCTGTGCACATAAGAAACAAGGTCCACAGCTTTTATGATAGGCAAAATCTGCAAAAAAAGAAAATAAAAATGATTATAATGACAATAAAGAAATAATGTGGAAATGTGTTAAGTGAGTTTCCTAGGTTGAATTAGGAAACCAAGAGCAGACACATTGAAGAATGCCTGAAATCCTATCCTGGACTACAAAGGGAGACCCTGTCTCAAAAACAAACAAAAAAGATACAGCAAAATTATACATTTGTAAGTGGGTGAACCATTTAGTGGCAGCTTGCTGTCTCTACAGTCTTCTGCCTTTCTAGTTTACTGTGTCTGCTTTCATAAGAACAAAATATATGAAACCTGTAGTAAAACAAATGAACACCTTACTGCTGATTTTTTGATTTTTGATATTTATGTGGGAGTTTTCCTTTAAAAATATATTCCACCATTTATGTAGAGCAAAAATTCTGAGCTCATCTTTAATTGCCCCTCTTTGTCTTACATTTTATAATTAGCCCATTAAGAAGTCCAGCTCTCTCTACTCTTCCCTTTGCTCTCTGGGCTGGTTCTGCAATAACTGTCTGATGGCTATTCTGAACTCTCCTCCTGCCCAGGGTCTGTGGCCTGCCCTCTGCATAGTACTCGGCATTTAGGCCCCCTCTACCCTCTGTGCTCAAACCTTCAAACACATCACTTAATGAATATCGCTCCTATATTGTATCCTAAACCTCCATCCTACCAAACAGCTCCACCCTGGGACACTGATCTCATTTCATACCTCTTTCTCAATGGACATAAATTCCACATGGACTCACTCATTTCTGCTCATCTCTGGCATGATCAAACCTGTAGGCTTCTGAAATTCCTCTTCTCTGTGCCCAGTGTTCTTCTTAAGAGATTCCGTGACTGACTTACTACTTTGGTTTAAATCTCTCCACCTCAGAGATATCTTCCTGACTTTATATCTTGCTTAACTGCCCCTTAGTCATTGATTTTTCTATCCCCCTCCCAATTGATTTTTTCTTTAAATTTCTCATCACTACCATCACCTTCTTTCATATTTATTTATGCTCTGCCTCCCCTCAAGGGAATGCTCTCCACGAGAACAGAACTTCAGACTTTGCATCGTTTGATGTTTGCCTTGGTCTATGCCCAGAATGTATACTGGATATGTAATATTGGTTGAATACATAAATTGTAGGTTTAATAAAGTGACTGAATGTTTTGTAGTCATTAGAAAATGTGGAGATATGTTTATAATATCTTACATGAACTGATGGAAATGTATTAGATCATACTGAAATATAAAATGAGAAAATGTAAATTATTCTTTAAGTATTGGCACAAGAGTGATGATTCCTATGCTCTGTTTCCTTGATTTCCTTCTGCTGTAACAGGGAGTTTCCTTTGTGTCAATGCCATCAGAAAACCACTATATAATGGTTTTTATAAAAGGAAATATCTGTGTCATGATTTTACATCCATAAGCTCTTCAGCCTGGCTCTTCACTCCTGTCTCTTTGGTGTTAGATGCATTAGGCTATGGTAATATAGAAACCCTTGAGGTAACACAGGTTTCATTGCCTTCTTTCTCTCTGTGTCTGTCTCATCAGCTCTTCCCAGATCCCATTCACTCCCATTCCTGCTGAACAGCCATGAAATAATACTGAAAATACGTTTTACCCTCTTCCCAATTTGCATCTTTTATTTAAAGGGAAGGATTCAAGCATTAAGCAAGGGACCCGCCTTTGAAAGAAGGAATTATAAGAGAAGGAACCATTTGTTGGACTGAAAGGGGAAGCTGTTGGGGGGAAGAGGGTGGAAGGGTGGGACAGGAAGGGGGAGTAGGGAAGGGATTGTGACTGAGATGTAACTTGAAGAAATAAAAAAATAAAGTATAAAAAAAAAAAGAAAGAAGGAATTTGAGATGTGTGTTTGCCTCACTGAAGAGGGCCCTTGTGAGGTTACATTTCAAGGCTGCCCACCTTCCCCACAGCTTAGGTCGTTTTCCTGTTTTGCCAACATTTAATCCAGAGGCTGTGCTTGGAATACAAGCATGGGACTCAAATCACTTTCGTCTCAAACCTAATTGAGAAGGAGCGAGCTGAGTATATTTGGTAGCCATGGTGAAGCTCCCAATTTGTGGTCCGCATGGAGCTCACACTTCAAGCATGAAAGCAGTCAGGCTGTTTTATCTTTGACAAGCTTTCCAGAGAGATTGCCTTGCTGTAGCAAGTCAGTGTGGTCGTGAACTGTGGTGCCATTTCTGGCAAGAACTTTCAAGCCTGTCTAACGTTACCATCAATTGCCATAATGCACTTTGACACTGTTTGGGATGTTACACTAGGTAATGTAACCTCTCTCATGTCAAAATTGAATCATGGGGTACTACCTCAGGAGCCGATATTTTCCACTACGATTTTGTTCCACTTGACTTGTGCTTCGGTTCCTCTATGACAACACAATCAGTGTTATGAGAAATGTGCATTAGATATTTCCAGACCTATCACATTCTTTTACACGAATTTAAGAGTGAGATCAAGTTGCTTGACCCATTGCTCTGCAATGGGTTTTCTTACATTTCTTGTAAGAGTTAGGGGTTTTATAGGTAAATGGTTTCTGCGGACACACACGTCACGAGTAAAACTGAATATGTTAAAGGTTTATTTTTATTATTTTAAATATTATATGTATATGTGTGTGGAGGGGGCATGTATTTATTAGTATATGTGCCTCTGGACATGATCCCCTGGAGCTGGAGTTAAGGGCAGTTATGAGCTTTCCAATGTTTATTCTAGGAACTAAACTTTGTCCCCTTGCAAGAGTGGTATGTGCTGTTAACTAATAAACCATATCTTTAGTCCCCACAGAAACTGGAACCAACCCACAAGTTCCTCAATTGAAGAATAGATAAAGAAACTGTGGTACATTTACACAATGGAATACTACACAGCTATTAAAAATAAGGAAATCTCTGTTTAGCCCTATTCCCCATTTTTTGATTGGATTATTTGGTTTCTTGGCATTTAATTTCTTGAGTTCTTTGTAAATTATGGATATTAGCCCTCTGTTAGATGTAGGGTTGGTGAAGATCTTTTCCCAATCTGTAGGTTGCTGTTTTGTTCGAATAACAGTGTCTTTTGCCTTACCAAAGCTTTTCAGTTTCATGAGGTCCCATTTATTGATTGTTGGTCTTAGGAACTGAGCTGTTGGTGTTCTGTTTAGGAAGTTGTCACCTGTGCCAATGAGTTCTAAAGTTTTCACCACTTTCTCTTCTCATGTTAAGGTCTTTGATCTACTTGGACTTAAGTTTTGTGCAAGGTGATAAGTATGGGTCTAATTTCATTCTTTTACATGTTGACATCCAGTTAGACCAGCACCATTTGTTGAAGATGTTGTCCTTTTTCCATTGTACGGTTTTGGCTTCTTTGTCAAAAATTAAGTGACCATAGGTGTGTGGGTTCATTTCTGGGTCTTCAATGCAATTCAATTGATCCACTGGTCTGTTTCTATACCAGTGTCATGCTGTTTTTATTACCATTGCTCTGTAGTACAGCTTGAAATCTGGGATGGTGATTCCTCCACATTTTTTTTTTGTACAGGATTGATTTAGCTATTCTGGCTTTTTTGTCATTCCATATGAAGATGAAAATTGCTTTTTCCAGATCTATAAAGAATTGTGTTGGTATTTTCGTAGGAATTGCATTGAATCTGTATATTGTTTTTGGCAGGATGGCCATTTTTATTATGTTGATCCTAGCTATCCATGAGCATGGGAGATCTTTCCATCTTCTGATGTCCTCTTCAATTTCTTTCTTCAAGGACTTGAAGTTCTTGTCATACAGGTCTTTCACTCGCTTGATTAGAGTTACCCTCAGGTATTTTATATCGTTTGTGACTATTGTGAAGGGTGTTGTTTCCCTAATTTCTTTCTCAGTCCATTTAACTGTGGTACAGCTACACAATGGAATACTGCCCAGTCATCAGAAACAAAGAAATCATGCAGTTTGCAGCCAAATGGATGGAACTAGAGAAGCTCATCCTGAGTGAGCTAACCCAGACTCAGAAGGATGCACATGGCGTTTATTCACTTATAATAGGATTTTATCCATATAGTTCAGGATAACTATACTGCAGCCAATGCACCAAAGGGAACAGGAACATAGACTTTGTTACCTGTCAATGAGATGCTTTTCCCTAGTGGTGCTGCCTTGTAGGCCCCCAGTGTATGAGGAGGCTCTTGGCCCTCATATGACTGCTGAACTGGGGTGGGGGACTGATATGTAGGGACACTACAATCAGAAGGAGTGGGTTGGAAGGGATGGGGGAAGAGGGTGGGAGGGGTGGAAAGAGGGCACTGTGATGGAGATGTAACCTGAAGCAATAAATAAACATAAAAAAAAGGAAATCATGAAATTTTCAAGCAAATGGATAGAGCTAGGAAAGATCATCCTGAGTGAGGTAACTCAGACCCAGAAAGATATACGTGTTATGAACTCACTTATAAGTGGATGTTAACCATATAATACAGGATAACCATCCTACAATCCATAGACTCAAAGAAGCTAAGTAACAAGGGGGGGGGCAAAGAAGGATGCTTGAATCTCACTCAGAAAAGAAATAGAATAGACATCTGAAGTGGATGAAGAGAGGGAACTGAGGAGAGGGTGTGTGGAGAGGAATGATGATGGGATCAGGTGTGGTGAGAGAGGGAGTGAGAGGTGAGAGGGCTCGGAGAGAGAAAGGAAACCAATGGGGTTGAGGGGGCATCTCTGAAACAAGCCAGAGATCCGTGAAGGAGTATGCTCCTGGAAGGATATGGGGTGACCCTAGCTGAGACTCCTAGCAGTGAAGGACACAGAATCCCTCCTAGATTGGCAGGACCTCCAGTGGAGGAAGAGGTACATCAACTCACTCTCAAAGCTTTCAACACATAATTTACCCTGCAGACAAGATGTACAAGAAGAAAGATGTAGCAGTGATTAAAGGAATGACCAACCAATGACTGGTGCAACTTAAGACCCACCCATGAGAGAGAGCTGACTCTTGACACTATTAATTATACTCTGTTATGTATGCAGACAGGAACATAGTTTAGCATAATTATCCTCTGAGAGGCCCCAGCCAGAAGTACATCAAAACAGATGCTGAGACACACAGCCAAACCTCAGGTGGAACTCGTGGAGTTTTGTAGAAGAGTGGGTAGAAGAATAGAGGGATCCGGAGGGGATATGAACTCCACAAGAAGACCAACAGAGTCAACTAACCTAAGCCCCTGGGGGCTCACAGAGATTGAAGCACCAACCAAAAACCATGTATGGACTGGACCTAGGCACCCTACACATATGTAGCTGAAAGGCAGCTTGGTCTTCATGTAGATCTCCTAGCAAGTGGAGCAGGGACTGTCTCTGACATGGATTCTGTAGCCTGTTTGTGGATCACTTCCCCAAGCTGGGCTGCCTTGTCTGGCCTCAGTGGAAAAGGATGCTCTTAGTCCTGATACAACTTGAAGAGCTAGAGTGGGTTGATGGTGGGAGGGAAGAGGGTTCCCCTTCTCCTCATAAAAGGGGATACAGGAAAGGAAGAAGAGGGTGGGAGGGTGGAAACAGGTGCATATGACAGAGGGGGCTGTGATCAGAATATTAAATAAATGCATACATACATACATACAAAATACATCATAAATAAGTCTTAATGCATGTATCTAGTGTGTGCTTGCATGTATGTGTACATGTTTGTGTGTGTTTGTGTATGTGTTTGTGTGTGCATCTGTGTGTGCGTGTTTGTGTGCATGTGCATGTGAGTGTGTGTGTGTGTGTGTGTGTGTGTATGCTTATGCACATGCTGTAGTACTCAAATGGTGGGGTTGGGATCAGAAGACAACTTGCAAGAGTCTTTTCTCTCCTTTCACCATGGAGTGTGGTTATCAAACTCAGATTTTCAGACTTTGTGGAAAATGATTTTATCTGCTGATCCATCTCATTAGCCAGGTAGAATGCAAGTTTATTGACCCTTATCTTGTGTCTTTTCTGTTGCTGTGATAAAATTCCATGACTAAAGCAACTGAGAAGAGAAAGCATTTAATTTGGGGCTATGGTTTCAAAGGGGTAGAGTCTATGGTGACAGAACAAAGATATGACAGCAGGAACAGCTGAGAGCTTACATCTTTATCCACAAATTAGAAGCAGGGCAAGAGACACTGAGACTAACATTCATCTTTAGAAACCTCAAATCCTACTCCCTAGTGACACACCTTCTCCATCAAGGCCAAATCTCCTAATCCTTCCCAAACAGGTTTACTAGTGGGGACCATGTAGTCAAATATGTGAGCCTATAGGGCCAATCTCATTTAATCCACCATAAGCCTTTTATGCAAATGACAAGATATCAAGTAAATGAGATCATTGATAATGAATTGTGTACAGAAGTTTTTCTTCCTAACAAGACAATTTTCAGGGACAGTAAGATATGAGTAAAATCAGTCTCATTTATATATTTTTCAATTTTATTTCAATTTCAATTTATCACATGGGGTTCACTATTTGCCTCAGCAGTAGAGGACTTACCTAGCAAGTGCAAGGCCTTGAGTTCACTCCAAACCTCTGAGTGAAAAACAAGTCTATTTGATTCTGTGTAGTCAGTGCCTTAAAGCAATTTAAACAAGTCATTTGTGTACTGTGCTATAAGCTATCTCCAGTGGAATTCAGGAAGATAATCTTATGGCTCAAAGTCCCTGTCATCTCTGTGAATAATTCTAGGATGTAATGAGTACACTTAATTTCATTAAACTGAACAAGATGAAAGCGGACTCAGCTGGGGGAGACTTGATTCTGATTTCCATATTCATCATCTGAGTGAATAAAAAACTCCTCTATATAGTCCCTCCTCTCCCACAGTACAGCGAGCATTGTTCTCCTTCCTTTCTCCTCTTCCATGGAGGATGGTCAGTTTCTGAGCACACACATGTAGTTAGCATGATAGGAGAGAACAGAGAGCTGAGAGGGTGTAGATCAGTTATACTGGCTACCAGCTTCTGATTGGTATTCCATTTGATTCTGAAACATAAGGAATTATATGTGGAGATTTAGAGGCTAGTTTTACATCCCCATCTGGCCTTAATTCCACACATGCAATTATACATCATGAATCTATAACTTTGGTTTATGTCTCTATGTTCCTATTTGATTTGAAAATGAAATTTTACTCAGCACTAAATGGAGAAGTTGTCTGTGAATGTTTTTTTATATTATTTTAAAATGAAAAGACAGGATTTTAAATCTTTTGAGATGATGTTTGAAATCAAGTAGGATTGCCTTTGGAAACAATGAGTTGTGTCTTTTCATGTACATCGCCCATAGGGTTTGCTCAGGATTTTTCCTTTTAATTTATTATTAAACTTATCAGTATTAATATTTATTAACACCTATGGGGTGTCAGTAACAATTCAGAGCACATTAAAGAGGTAACTCCTAGTGTCAAAAACCTTAAAAAGCTATTATATGCCATCTCACGATAGCTCTGGCCAGAAAATCATTTCACTATCAGAGATGTGACTTTTGTTTTCTTTTGTTAGACTGTATCCATCTCATACATGAAATTCTAGGTAAGTGCTACAAAATCAGCAGCAAATGCCTTTGAAGGTACATACCTACATGCTAACATTTTTCCAAAATTCTATTCAATTAAAAAAAGAGAATGAATGTGGATGTGAGATAAAAGCCCTTGAAGAGAAGTAGACGTAGGGGGTAAGAGGGGCAGACCCTTCCTGCTATGAAAATGAAACGCAGAGCCTAATGAAAGTGTGAAGAATCATAGACAAATAATAGAGATAGCTCTTTCCTCATTCAAATTACATAGTACAAAGAGCCTTTAATGAAAACTAAAGGAAAACAAAGTCAGCGCAGCATCAGGAAGCACTTGTTCATGCTACAGGCAGTCCATGTTTGGAATGGCCTCCTAGGCACAGCCTTTAAGGTGAGGGATGCAGAAGCCATTCAGCAACTGATGCTTTCCTGTAATAGATCCTCACTGCTTCAATAGTATATTTTCCTTAGTTCTTAATCTGTTATGACTGTTAAAATAATAATTCTCCAATTCAAATCAAAGCTAGACAAAGGGTGTCCAGAAGAAGTCTCATGAAGCAAAAGGTGGGCACCAACGAGAGTTCCAAGTGCATGCCCAAAGTCAAATCTGTGTCCTTCAATTCTCATCCGTAAGAAAGGAGATGCCCAGTCCACACATATTTGGCAACTTACTTTAACATTCTACTATGCATTCATCTCCATGAATTTAAAGATCTATATCCAACTCAGCTTCCATCCTAACTTGCATCACCATCTTAAAAATATCTTCTTAGATGCACAACACCTTCTTAATTCCAGGACTGGACATTGGGAATGTATGCTAAACCTTACCTTATAATTTTCATAATTGTGGCCTAATTATTTTTGTTGTTTTGTATTGTGTTTGTTGTTATAGGAGAAAGAACCATTTGTTGGACGGAAAGGAGGACCTGTTGGGGGAAAAAGATATATCTTAAATTTCAAAAAAGGAAGTGGATAGAGGGGTGAAGGGGAAGAGGGTGGGAAGGTGGGACCCAAGGGGGAGTGTGGATGGGATTATGATTGAGATGTAACTTGAAGAAATAAAAATATTAAAAAAAAGAAAGGAGATGTCTGAGTTTGTTAAGGTTAAGTTCTACTCACATATCAAATGTAGTGACTTTTCACCACACAGCCTGTGATTTTAATATGCATTTTAAAATAATGGTATCTTAGTGGTCATTTTGATATGAAGAAAATACTAATAGGTACCGTTAGTTCTGAAAAAATATACATAGAGATATTGGATATGTGATAAATACATGAGAAATCGAAAATAAATACAGATGTGAACAAAAAGAATGAAACAATAGAGTTGGAAAAGATCTCAGGAGGTCATATGTGATATTTATTATGAAAGTCCCCAGCCCTTCTAGATATACATAAATCAACACCACCACCACCACCAACAACAACAACAACAACAACAACACCACCATCACCAACACCAACACCACCAACACCAACACCACCATCACCAACACCAACACCACCACCGCCATCACCAACACCACCAACACCAACACCAACACTACCAACACCACCACCACCAACAACAACAACACTACTACCACCACTGCCATTATCACCAGTTCAGACTGCATTACACAACTTAAGCAGAGCTTATAAACTCATTGATTTTTAAAAATGTGATTTTTTTTCATGCCTCTGATTTTAGGAGTTTTCACTATACACAGTAACATGATATGCTCACCTAAGGTATTTTGGTGGTGCCTCTTAGTTTCATCTTTTACTCGAATGTTCTTATTGATCCAGGTGCCTAAGCTTTTATGTATTCTTCCATCCTTCTGTCAATGGATACATCATTAACATTTCCTGGCTAAGCAATTGGAATAAGAAGATCAACTGCCATTTACCTTTACAGGTTGACTTGGCACAATCCCTAACATGATAGAAAGATAAGTAATAGAGAGGGAGAGTAAAGCATAAGAAATATTTAAAGAGCTCTATACGTGCTATCCTAGTAGCACAGACAGATACAGAAATCATACTGGGAAATTGGAAGATTTCTAGGAAAGAAGATGCTTATCCTGAACCTTAAAGGACAAACAAAGGTGAGGTGAACAGGGACAGTAGCCAAGGACATCTGAATTAGAGGGCACAGCATGTAAAGGAACATCACTTTTGGCAAGCTGAAGTCATTCGGAACAGGAGGAAGGGAGCATCTGTGCAAGACACTGGCAAGAGGAGTCTAGAGAGACACATGAAGGACACCATATGATAGTGTGACACTGACCTTCATCCTGGATTTTCAGTGAGTCACAGAAAGGCATACTGCATAGGATCCAGAGGACAGCCCAGAGGGATGCTGGTCTCTGTTGGGCTCTGGGTATCTATCAACTGTTAAGGGGTATTCATAGCTCCGAAGGAGAAAAGTCTTGCTAAGAATACAGAATAGTGGACTGTTTTGAAGCTGTAAGAGAGTTATCATCTATTAAATGAAAACTGGTTATGTTGTTCAGGAAATAGGGGGATCTATTTATCACTATTAGTTTTCTTAGCTGACAATTAGAGAAAACATGATAAGAGAAAAATTATGACTCATCTTCTCCTTGTTAGTATTGCTGTGTAATCTGTAGATAGAGAAGGCCGGAGAGCCAAGTATGAACCTGGCGAAAGAGTTGGGATAGGCTTAATAAATATGGAATTGAAATAGATACTGCATAAAATGAGGTGAGCTGAAGACTAGGGATGGATGGTTATAGGGAAGGTTATAGTGAGTCAATGTGGTAGGCTATTTCACAATGGAAAACTAATGTCTATGTGCATTTCAAAACTGAAGACTATTAGCAGAGGAATGTACAACTTCTCCTGGCAGTACATATTGAGTTTCTAGTTACGCACGTCACACATGGATTACCCTCTAACCTACCGAGAATCACTGAATTTGAGATTTCAGAACTGCTTAAAATGAAAAGGAAATGATTGCTGAAAAGTCATACTGAGTACAGAGCATTTCAATGTAGTTGGAAATCATCCTGGAGCACTCAGGAAAGCAGGAAAGCAGGGTTATTCTCTACTGAGACAGAAGGACCTTCACCATGCAGACCATGTGCTTTTTCTTTCTGTAGTTTCCATGGGATGGTGGTCTTGGCAAGAAAAGCTCAAACCTATGGGATCCAATAACTCCCAGATGTTGTAGATTATCGATCATATCAGTGATGTTCTACGTTATCCCAGGATCTCCTATGTCTCTCTGGAGTCCTGGTCCATTTATATTCTCATCCATCCTAAAAGTGTTTATTCAGCTTCTCTATAGCCAGACTGCTGATGTTGGTGACATAGCAGCAACAAAACTGACAATGCCCCTGAGCTTATGTATTCTAGATAAAGATAAAAAACATGCACTCTGGATACAGGTAAAAAGACAGATTGCAAATTTGAGGTGGGGATGAGCCTCTTTAGGAAAGATTGTCAAAGATGGTCTCTCAAATAATATGACTTCCAAATAACTAAGGATTTAACTACAACCACGTTGAAAGAAGAGGGAGAGGCAAGTGAATAATACATAGAATAAGAGCTTTCTGGGTGAAGAGACCATGAGTACAATTGCCCTGCGTGCAATTTTGGAGAGATTTGAGAAATACACGGTGGCACTGGAACACGATTCAGTGTTCAGTTGGAAGGGGCGTGTCAGCTGGTAGCCAGAGTCCACAAGATGTTGGTTGTTAGAAGACGAAAGCAATATGGCTGCTCTGGGAGTGGAGGTCAGCAGGATGGTTTCATTTCTGTCACACTGGCTGTGCTGTGCAGGAAAGACTGTGTGTAGCCAAAAAGTAAGAAGACTAGTCAGGAGTCTGCTCAGGAGCATGTACCATAAGCTGAACACCCTGAGCTCACATAGAAGCATGTGTGGCTTGCAAGAACTAGTTGAATGCAGGATGTATTTTGAACTTGGAAAGTACTAGCTAACTGACCAAAGCCACTGAGCATGAGGAAAAGATTAGAGAAGACATGAGTGTGTTTTACAATAGAAATTTTAAATTATGCATCTCTTTTGGTACCTAAGGTAGAGAAGGAGGTGGACATTGGTATACAAGAAATCATTTTTAGCATCACAAGTATAAATAATAATTAGAAATGATTAGTAATCAGTGAAGGTAAGTGTAGACATGCATTAGAATATGTAAATAATATCCAGACGAAAAACTAGAAAACAATTGCAATTTTTTTATGAGAAACTGGTAGTAGGAAACTTGGAGATACAAGAATCAAATTTGCAATTTTTTCCTTCATCACTCTTTAAATAATAGCTGATTTTAAAAAGTCATATGTATATATTCATTTAATAAAAGAAGTCATTTTCTTTCCATATATATAATATGACAAATTTCTGTGTACAAAATCAAAGGATACAGTAGGCACAGATCAACTAAAATGGTTGAATAGCACATTGGAATATATATATATATATATATATATATATATATATATATATATATATCCCTAAAGAATGGTATTTTCAGATATGTCTACACTTGGATCATACTGACCCATGTCATTACCCTTGTTTTATTTTCCTCTCCTGATCATTTTCTTTCCCTTCCCAAATAGTCTGCCTCCTACATTTATGTCTTAAAAACTCTACATTAAATATGAGAGGAAATGTATAATACTTTTTATTCTGAATCTGTTTTACTTTGCTTAACACAATGAACTCCAATGTTAGGTTCATTTTTCACCACATTTTTCTACTCTTTTGTGGGTGAATATAAATATATTCAGTAATAGTAATATATATAGAGGAATATATTAGTATATTGACATTTTCATTGTTCTGTGTTTGGTTTTGTGACTATAACATTATGGGTTTGTTACTCTATATATTTACACACACACATTACACTCACGCACACAGAGACACATATATATTTATTACATTTTTTTCCTTTCACCTACTGATAGCCAACTAAGCCTACTCCACAATTCATAACTATTGTGGTGATGAGCATGGTGTGTAAATTTTTTCTATTGTTTGTTGACGTGAATTCTTATGCTTACCCCTAAAATGGCATTGCTGGATCATATAGTAAAAATTCCTTAGTTGTGAGGGATTTCCTTACAGGTTTCCACAGTGGCTGCACTCATTTTCATTCCCACTGCAAGACCCTCCTACTCCATTCTCCACCAGCATTATTCTGTTTGTTATTTTTGGGGTCTCCATGGTAGCTATTTTGCTTAGAGTGAGATAGAATCTCAATGTAGAATTCATTTGCATTTTTCTCTGTGGCTAAAAGTGGTGAGCATTCCTTATACATTTGCTGGACATTTGTACTTCTTTCAGAATGATCTGTTCAATTTATTTGCACAGTTTCAATGGAACATTCATTTTTTACGTATTCTGGATAGTAACCCAGTCAAATAAATAGGTGGTATGTGTTCACCTACATTCTCTGTGCTGTCTCTTTATTCTGTTAATTGCCTCTTCTGCTGTGCAGCATCTGAAATATTATGCAATGCTGTTCATTAAATTCTGTCCTCATTTTCTTAGTTTTTTGGAGGATTGTTCAGAAAATTGTTGCCTATACCTAGATCTTGAAAGTCCCCCCCCCCCATATTTTCCTGTATCGATGCCAAAGCCTCAAGTCTAACCCCAGGCCTTTTATTCATTTGAAATGGTATTTGTACAAAGTGTAGTTTCTTTTCTGTTGGCTGCGATAAAATATTCTGACAAAAATAGCTTAAGGGGAAAATGATACCTTTTAGCTTAGGGAAATAAAATCCGTCATGACAGAGAAGGCATAGTAACAAGCAAGAAAACCACAGTGGCAGAATCAGGAAGCTGCTTGATTACATTCACATCCACACCCAAGTCATGGAGAAAAAGATTTGGGACCATGTTATGGACTCTTGGTGCCCATCCCTAGTGACACACTTCCTACACAAAGCCTTCATCTCCTAAAGGCTCTGTAACCTTTCTAAACACCATCAGCTGCTGGGAACTAAGTGTTCCAACAAATGATCCACCAAGAAACATTTTTTTATATTGAAACTACAACAGTGAGATATTTGGATAAAGTTACAGTCTTTGACTTATGGAAGTACCCAGTTTTCCCAGCACCACTTGCTTAAAAACATGTTGTCTTCTCCAAAATATACTCAGTTTTGAAAACTTTGCGGAAACATAACTGGCTATGATGATACGAGTTACTTTTCTGGATTTCTGCTCCATTGCTCTGTATTTGGTTTTGTGCCTCTAACATGTGGAGTTTTTACCATGGATGCAATATGACTTAAAACTGGGCATCATGACATTTCCTGCTCAGCATTGCCTTTGGCTATTTGGGGTCCTCTGTTCCATACAAAGTGTAAGATTGTTTTTTTTTTTTTTCTACTTCTCTGAAGGATGTTGGGTAGACAATTAAGAGACTTGGTAGGGATGAAAGAGAGAAAGATGGGGTGGGAAAAGACAAGAAAGTCAGGGTACATAAATCATGTTTCTTCAGGAAAGGTGAAGCATTGGAGTTCTAAGAGTGTACAAAACTCATATGTCATCACTTTTTGCTTTTAAAGTGAAGATATGAGTTGATGGAGAGGGAGAGAAATGTGATACAACTCAAAATTCCACTTTTGTAAAATGCAAAGTTTTTTTCTATGCCTACCCTAGCTCCTGAATAATGACATGGAGACTTACTATATTTATATAGTAAATATAAATAACCTATGACACTAAGTGGACAGAATGTGAACTATTCTAACGTGACTATACCAGTTTGATCTACTTTCCATCTTAGTTTTGCTCTAGCACCTGCTACTTCGTGTGTGTTCTGATGGCAACCATCTCTCTCTCTCTGTCTCCCTGTGACTCTGTCTCTCTCTCTGTCTCACTCTGTCTCTGTCTCTCTCTCTCTCTCTCTTTCTCTCTCTCTCTTCCCTACATACCCTCTCACTAGGCTGAAAGGTCCTGCCTTCCTCTCCCGACATTTGCCATTCAACTCTTTATTTCACCAATCTGAAGGTGATGGAGGACAATATTTACAAAATACTGAGATAAGAGATGCTTCTTAACAATGACAATACCAAAGTCCAGCCTGTAATGAGATCTCTGCCAGCACAGAAGTCAGGATTTGAATAAAACAGGGACACTCTTCACACAGTGCACAAAGACATTGCTCCACCACACCTTTTCATTGATGGCAGTCAGGTTAAATCACATGTACCAACAAGTGGATCCCAATTGGCCATCTACTCATGTCTACATCTTTAAAAGCCTACCTTCTGTCTCATGTCTGTTAAAATCCAATGGGAGAGATAGAGATGGGTCTCAAAGCCTCTTTCCCGGGGAAGGTTCCCCTGGTTCTGCCCTGACTCCCTTCTGGAACCTGGAGCAGGTCAAACAAACCAATGCTGTGGGCAGACAAATGAGACAGTAGAAAACACACACCACACACACACACCCACACCCACACACATGCACACACACCGCACACACATACACACACCAGACACACACATATATACACACCACACCACACACACACACACACACACACACACACACACACACACACACAGACACATACACACAACACACACACACACACCACACAAGGACAACCATCGCTGCCTTTACTTTCTCAATTTTCACAAAGTTACATATCAGTGGAATGGTGGACTCTACTCACAGGAATGGAAAGAGCAACAGGATTTCTGTACATAATAGAGTCCTAAGTTGCTAAGAGACAAGCAACATTTGCTTAATCAGATATACAGTGACAGATAGGTGGTCTTTTAAAACCCCAAGAGATCTGTAGAATTTGGCATTCAAAGAAGTTTTCTTTTTTTAATTTTTTTTAAATATTTATTTATTACTTCAGGTTATATCTTCATCACAGTGCCCTCCTTCCACCCCTCCCAGTCCCACCCTCCCACCCTCTACCCCCTATCCCTTCCATCCTACTCCTCCAGAGTGGAGTGTCCCTACATATCAGTCCCCCACCCCAGTTAAGCAGTCATATGAGGGCCAAGAGCCTCCTCATACACTGGGGGCCTACAAGGCAGCATCACTAGGGAAAAGCGTCTTATTGACAGGAAACAAAGTCTATGTTCATGTTCCCTTTGGTGCATTGGTTGTGGTATAGTTATTCTGTACTATATGACTAAAATTTGATTATAAGTGAAGAGATCCCATGAGCCTCCTTCTGAGTCTGGGTTAGCTCACTCAGGATGAGGTTCTCTACTTATATCCATTTGGCTCCAAATTGCATGATTTCGGAATTTTTTTTTCTGATGACTGGGCAGTATTCCATTGTGTAGATGTACCACAGTTTTTTTTAATCCATTCCTTGGTTGAGGGACATCTGGGTTGTTTTCGGTTTCTAGTTATTACAAATAAGGCTGCTATGAACATATGAAGATATGTCCTTGTGGTTTGGTGAGGAATCATTTGGATGTATACCCAGAAGTGGTATGGCTGGGTCTTGAGGTAGAGCTATTCCAAGTTTTCTAAGATATCACCAGACTGACCTCCATAGTGGTTGCACAAGCATGCACTCCTACCAGCACCAGTGATGGAGAAGTGTTCCCCTTTCTCCACAACCTCGCCAGCATGTGCTGTCATTTGAGCTTTTGATCTTAGCCATTCTGAGAGGTGTGAGATGGAATCTCAGAGTTGTCTTGAGTTGCATTCTCTGATGATTAAGGATGTTGAGCATTTCTTCAAGTATCTCTCACCCATTAGGGATTCTTCCTTTGTGAACTCTCTGTTTAGCTCTGTTCCCATTTTTTTTTTTTTTGATGGGATTATTTGGTTTCTTGACATTTAATTTCTTGAGTTCTTTGCAAATTTTGAGTATTAGCCCTCTGTCAGATGTGGGATTGGTGAACATTTTTTTTCCCAATCTGTAGGTTGCCATTTTGTTTGAATGAGTGTCTTTTGTCTTACAGAAGCTCTTCAATTTCATTGGGTCCCATTTATTGATTGTTGGTCTTACAGCCTGAGCTGTTGGTGTTCTTTCAGGAAGTTGTCACCTGTGCCGATGAGTTCAAGGGTTTTCCCCACTTTCTCTTCTAATAGATTTAGTGTGTCCAGCCCTATGTTAAAGTCTTTTATTTGATCCACTTGGACTTAAGTTTTCCACAAGGTGATAAGTATGGGTCTAATTTCATTCTTTTACATGTCAACATCCAGTTGGACCAGCACCATTTGTTGAAGATGCTGTCCTTTTTCCATTGTACGGTTTTGGCTTCTTTGTCAAAAATTAAGTGACCATAGGTGTGTGGGTTCATTTCTGGGTCTTCAATTCAATTCCATTGATCCACCTGTCTGTTTCTATACCAGTCCCATGCTGTTTTTATTAGTAGTAACAATACTACTATTGCTCTGTTGTACAGCTTGAAATCTGGGATGGTGATACCTCCAGATTTTTTTTTTAATTACACAGGATTGATTTAGCTATTCTAGGTTTTTTGTTATTCCATATGAAATTGAGAATTGCTTTTTCCAGGTCTATAAAGAATTGTGGTGGTATTTTGATAGGAATTGCATTGAATCTGTATATTGCTTTTGGCAGGATGGCCATTTTTATTATGTTGATCCTACCTATCCATGAGCATGGGAGATCTATCCATTTTCTGATGGCCTCTTCAATTTCTTTCTTCACAGACTTGAAGTTCTTGTCATACAGGCCTTTCACTTGCTTGGTTAGAGTTACCCTCAGGTATTTTATATTGTTTGTGGCTATTGTGAAGTGTGTTGTTTTCCTAATTTCTTTCTCAGCCCATTTATTTGTTGTATAAAGAACGGCTTCTGATTCTTTTAACTTAAGACTTTTGGATATTGAGACATGTCAGCCCCTGACAGCATCAATCATTCTATTCCAAGTAGAGGATGAGCATCGAAGAATCTCCATTTGGAGATGGCTACATTAGTAGCAAGCTTGTCACAAGGCAAGAAAAATCCCTTGCTTCGACTATAGACAGATTGCTGTCTGAAAAGTACAAAACTTGGAAGCAGATAAGTCAACAGCCTAGCTCTTCCAAGACAGGGTAGACAAGTCTTTTATAATTCCTGCTTTACAATTAATATCTGTCAGAGATACTGAGTCAAGAAGCTGAAGACAGATGCTGTAATGTATGGAAAGAAATTGGGGACTGTCCAGGCAGCCAGTTGTCTGTCATTTCTTAGTTTTGGAAGATGCTGGCTCTGTACTTCCTGTATAATCAGATGTATTTATCCTTTTCTGATCTCTGATCTCTGATGTGGTTGAAGAATAGATAGTTATAATCTCACAGTTAAATTTTAAGTTGTTTAGGAATTAAAAGGATACTTTATGTCTAAGAAGATGTTCTGAAGTTGGTAATTCAAGTTAGGATGGAAATTGAGTTAGGTATAGAACTTTAAACTAATGGAGATAGATAGATAATAGAATATTCATATCAGTTGCCAAATATGTGTGGAGTTGACATTGGGAATGTATGTTATGCCTTATAATTTTTATAATTATGGCCTAATTATTCAAAAAGTATTATGAGTTCTGGGAGAACGGGGAGAGGGTGGGGCTGGGAGGGGTCTATGATGGAGATGTAACTTGAGGAGAGGGGAAGATGGCGACAGATTCGTTAAATATTGTAAACAAGATGTAAATCAATTTTTTGTCCCTGAATAAATTGGTAGTGACATTTTCAAAAGAAATGAGTAGATTTCGAGACAATGAAAACAACAAACACTACTAAGAAACTAAAATCCAGAAGATTAGTATGCATCTGTGTGCATCTTCTGTGTCTAATTCTGAGAAACACAGCAAAAATCTGTTCATACATAAAATCATTTCTCTAAATATTTGGATGGTTATGAGCAGCTTACTTTTGTAAAGCATGGCCGAGGCCTTCTAGACCCTGTGGGTGAGTTTATGGTTTCCATTAGGCTGAGGACTGGATGGTGGACTGTACTCCACAGTATATTGTTCAGCAAACTTCATGGCTAGAAGTCCCTGAAGGATGTCCTGGTAAGCCAAGTCAGCCCTCTAGAACTATCTGCCCTCAGCATCTGAGTATCATTAAGCATCATTTCAGAAAAAAATTAAAAAGCACACTTTCCATTCAATTGATTTCACAATCAAGTGTTCATTGAAGTTTGTCAAGGGATCATAGCTACTAGCGAACTTCAGATGGGAACTCTGAACTGTCTTCTCAAAATTCTACTATATTTATAGCTCCTTCCTGTGTGGCTTCAGCTTATTATATAAGGTAGTATGTGATATTCTGATGTGTTAACCCAGTATGAGTTTAGGCAATTAAGTACGTAATGGAAGCCAGTTTCAATGGTAGATACCTGTAGTCCCAGCTACTTGGGTAGCCAAGGTGGAAAGATCCTTTGAGCTCAAGAGTTTGAGCCCAATCTGAACAACTTAGAATTCATCACAAAAAAAAACACAAAACAGCAAATAAGAAAACTGATAAAGGAAAACATGTTGACTAATCTGCACAAAGTGGTCTGATCTAAGCAATCAACAACAATTGGAGCAGCCACAAATGTTAGGTGCTGGGAGGGATATAAAAGGCAAATTGTGTTGTCAGGAGAGAATGAGAATGGGAGTCAGGCTTCAAAGCGAATGGGAAAGCAGCTGACAGCACGCGTGTGAGCTGTAGGCTCATTTAATGTGTAAAACTCTCTAGGAAAACTATAGATAAACATCTACATATAAGATTGTATATACAGACTCATGATCATAAGCTAAAAGTGGTGTATTTATGACACTGTCAGGAAGTATACATTTAACAGCAAAATGAGGTCCCAAGTGTGTGGAAAAGTAGGTTTTAAAGACCATACTCAAGAATATAGGGAAGCTTTGAACCTCACAGCATTTCAGCGTATATTTTTAAAATGTTACAAGAATTAGCAGGGAAAAATAAGCAAATCCTTTTCATTTTACATGGTAAGCATTAAGACTATTTGATTTTCCATCAAATACACACACACACGGGGGGGGGGGGGGGCACAAAGTTTCACATCCTCAAAAGAAGATGAACCTGAATGTGATGCTTCCAGACAAGTGGCTGCAGGCTAGACAGATTTCCCACTATTTCTAGAAATTGAACAAGTTATTTGAAAAACTCTGCCAAAGCCAATCCCATTTACTTCACTTTCTCCCTCACTGCACAGAAGTTCCCTGAGGTTGTAAGAGTACTCCAGAAAAGCAAGTGTAGCAAGAAGATTCACGTCAATGCTCAAAACCAACTTGAGCAATTTGAGCAACTCCTCCTGGTAACTGACTAGAGAATTATCATGGAGGGCCCTTAGTTTCTCAATGGTATTGTCTTTAGGAGATCCTCGGGAGAAGCCTAGAGTAACCTGCTTTGAAGTTCATGAAAATGATAGTCATTTTTATGTAAGAAGTGACTGCCAATAAGAGAGGCTTTATGGTCCTGCTTTTATGAAATACTGATGCCTCTCTAACACCTGACAGTTACCATATGTAAATTGGAAAACCACTCCTTAGTAAATTTATGTGCATCTTGTAAGAATATCACACTTTGACTTTTACAGAAAGCTGTAGAACACGGAGGCAGAGGTAGTCTGTTCAGAAGCTGGTTGTCAAGGCAACTGTACCTTCATCCAATAAGAAAACCAAAGAGATTTTCCAACAACATATTGGAGAGGAAATATTTATGCATGTTTTCCATTGATCTAAAGACAATGTCACCGGGAGCTTATTAGTCACCTCAGAAAAAGCTTCTTTCTCTCTACTGAATCCCCAGCAAGACATGAAATCAGTGTAAGCTCTTGCTTTGGACCTCATGGCATTTCAACATAAGTTCGAAAAAGGTTACAAGAATTAACAGGCAAAAAGGGCTAAATCCTTCTCATCTTACATGGTAAGTGTTAGGACTAGATTTTCTATCAACTATGAAAGCCCAACACACTGTTCCAATGTGTCCTTCTCACCCTCACTCATGATTCTGACACATACAGAGACCAGGTAATGAAAGCAAGTACAGAGTGAAAATAACTCCAGAATATTTGAGAGTGAGCCAGGACCTGGGGTGGCATTAACTTTTATCCCTTCAAGTGGATAGACCCCCTTGTGCCATCCGTAAAGGGAAAATGGTGAATATTTCATAAAGGTGATACTGGGAATAAAGAGAGGTAGCATATGATAGGATTCCAGAACTCATGAGAGACAAGGATAGTTAAGGATGGAGAGCCATGGAAGTCTGTGCTGCACTGTGATTAAGCATGCTTGAGCCAAATGGAGCTGTGTTAAAAATGCGCAGTCACAGGACTGAAGCGACAGATTGGTAGTTAGAAGCATTTACAGCATAGGTGGAGGGCTGATGGAGGTTCACAACCAACAACTATAACTCTAGTGTTCCAGGTAATCCATTGTCCTCTTCTGGACTCCTCAAATACCAGGCTCCCATGGGGGACACATATGTAGTCAAAAAAGTCATATACATAAGAATAAATAAGTCTTTAAACTAAAGAAAGAGGGATCAGTTCTCTGAAAGCCAACCTTTTTTTCAAAATTATAATGTTTATTTATTACATCAAGTTACATCTCCATCAAAGTGCCCTCTTTCCACCCCTCTCAGTTCCACCTCCCCCCAACCTTTCCTCCCTCTCCCACCCATCCCACTCCTCTGATGTGGAGTGTCCCTACAAATCAGCCATCCTCTTAAAAAAAAAAAAAAAAAAAAACTCAGGTCAGGAAAGATTTAGTCCTGTGGTTCTCAACTTTCCTAATGCAGTGAATCTTTAATACAGTTCTTCATGTTACAAACACCCCAACCATAAAATCATTTTTGTTTCTACTTAAGAACTGTAATTTTGCTACTGTTAGTAATCAAAATGTAAATATCTGATATGCAGGATATCTAATATGCAACCCCAAAGGGGGATTCATCCCAGTGGTTGAGAACCGCTGGTTTAGTCTAACTAAACTTTTCTGCACAATGAGCACAGGAACATGTACAGGTACTCCATTGAATGCTCGGAGGTCTGGGTGAGATCCCATACATGAAGCCTACTCATGGCACGCAGAGGACCTATTGCTATGAGATTCTCCAAAGCATCCTGCTGTCTTATATCTGAATGAACTGCTCTAAGGGCAATGGCACATCTTATCAACCAGCTCAGCACCCTCCAACTCCCCACAGCGGTCATCTCCCCTTGCCCTGACACATGGGCAGGTTGTTGTTTCTTAGGTGTTTAATGCTCTGCCTAATCTCTTCAGTCAGAGACTAGGATGTATTAATTGTCACATTAATAATTTAATAAGTATTACATAAAATATTCTTTTTGTTTGTGGAACACCTGCCTCCCAATACATATCTGGAATGTATTCACAGGTGTACATGAGACTCAAACCCACAGCATCAGTTTTATTTACTTTCCAATCATATTACACTTTCAAATAAACACCATTCTCTCTCCACCCACACTGAGATAAGCTGAGGGACTATAAACTAATGTCCACATGACAGGCATTGTGCTTTCAGTGAAAGCTGCCAACTCTTATTTTTTGAGCAGGTAAATAAGAGAGGCTAACATTTTTAAAATTTGGATACATAGCCTACTTTCTCCAGCACAAGGAAAGGTCTGTTTACTACAGTTCTTAGCTGTGAAATCCCCCTCTTTGCCTTTCATCCTAAATTTTCTTTGAATGAAATGTTATCTTCCACACATATAACTTAAGAATAAAATAGTAACACAGAAGCAGGGCAAGAGGTAGTCTTTTTATCAATGTGGTCAAAAGCCAAACTTACAATATGTTGTAGAAAGAGGAAAAAAAAGATATGTTGTAGATCCTAAGTTGACTTAAATATAGAATCTTGGAGCTAAAAGCCCCATTCATAGAATGGGTCTTGTTTCATCTGCATCTCCCTCAATATACATATATCTATTTATATATTTGTGTGTGTGTTGTGTCATCATGATGTTCAACAATTCATTTGCCTTTTTCCTCTTTTTCAGTTCTAGAGGGAATCATTATAAAGCTGTCTTCTTGTGCCCTCTAGAAAATTAGATGTAAAATCAATATTTATTTAGGTTTGGTTCTCTGAAATTTCTGATACATATGGGCCTCAAATAGCTACAAGCTAGAAAGGGCCACAACTTAAGTGAGACTAAGGGATATGCTGGGGCAGGGAGAAGAAAAGGTATGTTTCTGTGGACCAAAACTACATTAAGCCCATGCTACATACATACAATGTTTGATTCACAAGCATGTTCATTCTTTATAATCCTCATAAAGAGTTTGCACAAAAGTCTTGACTGTTTCCTTATTCTGCCTCTCCAACTCTGTTCTGTTCAAGCATTTGATGAAATGTGTGGTACAAAGAAGAAATTATTTTTTCAATTATGCTGATAACAGGAGCTGAGACAGAACCTTTTTCTGAATATGACCAATGCTTTTGACAGAGCTCAAGTGCCAATCAAAATCCTGTTACAGAATTAATGACCAAAACTTTTAATACATGCTCTCCTAGACAGAGCTGGCCTCTGCTCCTTCTGCTCCATCAAGAATTTACTGGTCACAAGATTCTGATTAATTGACACATAGGGACATATTTCCCTCAGTCCCATTTTTAAATTCCCCATCAGAGGAAGAAAATCATCCTTTAAAACATGGCCATATATTCAAGATAATTATCTGCTTGTGGTTAAATATTTCTAGTTTTTTGCAACCAGATAATGCTTCCAGAAAAGAAACACAGCAGTAAGATAGGACAGAATTTTTATGGTGGTAAGGTTAGACTCTTTGTAGACCAGGAGAAGATGACCCCATCACACATCCTCCTTTGACTTCTTTTCCTTATACTGACAGTGCAGCAGCAACACCAGAAAATGCTGGGAACTAACATGGCCCAAAAAAGGAAACCTCTCCTTTATTAAATAGGAGGATTTGTAAAGTGTACACAGGCTATAGGGAATTTACAATAGTGGCAACTATTGAGAGTGTATGTCCATTCTTCTAACAACATCCAAGAAGTGTACTGTTGAACTTTGTTTCTGCTTGAAATTGATCTTTACTGCTGACGAAGTATAGAAGTTCATAATTTATATATAATATGCATTTTATAATATATACATATAATTTATATAAATCTTAAGAAATATATAACATTGAATTTCATTTTAAACTAAGCACTTTGAAATAACATTTATTTTAATCAACTAATTAATTCATTAAATTTAAAATTAAATGATTACTTAATATAAATAAATAAATGTAAAATAAATATATTTAAATATATATATATATTATAATCCCTCTGTAACAGAAAATAAGACTGGTCAATCAGTTTAAGGATGGGAAATGCTACTTGATGGACAGATCTCAGGTCCACCTCCACGGCACATCTCTGACACACACTCCTGTGAGGTATTAGGACATTTATCTTTACCAGGTATCTTTACCAAGGGCAGAGTTATCAGGTGCCATCAAGCTGGAATTCCCAAGCAACTTTTCTCCAAAGAACACACGCTCCCATCCTGACCATGTTTTCACCAGCAAAATGTTACCACACACTTTTCTCTCCCTTAAAATTTTGCTGAGATCATAGAAATGTGAAAGGGTTTTGTCGATTCTTTGTATTGTTCTTTTTGTTTCTAAGTTGTTGATTTCAGCCCTGAGTTTGATCATTTCCTCTCGTCTGCTCCTCTTGGGAATGTTTGCTTCTTTTTGTTCTAGCTCTTTCAGGTGTTCTTTTAGGTGGCTAGTATAGGAATTCTCCAGTTTCTTTCTGAAGGCACTTAGAGCTATAAACTTTCCTCTTAGCACTGCTTTCAATGTGTCCCATAAGTTTGGGTATGTTGTGCCTTCATTTTCATTGAGTTCTAAGAAGACTTTAATTTCTTTTTTTATTTCTTCCCTGACCCAGAGGTCATTGAGGAGAGAGTTGTTCAGTTTCCATGTTTTTGCAAGCACTCTGTTGTTTTGGTTATTATTGAAGCCTAACTTTATTCCATGATGGTCTGATAAGTTACAAGGAGTGATTTCAATTTTCCTGTATCTGTTGAGGCTTGCTTTGTGACCGACTATATGGTCGATTTTGGAGAAGGTTCCGTGAGGTGCCGAGAAGAAAGTGTATTCTTTTGTTTTGGGGTGAAATGTTCTGTAGATATCAATTAGGTCCATTTGATTCATGACATCTGTGAGGTTCATTATTTCTCTGTTTGGTTTCTGCATTGTTGATCTGTCCAGTGGTGAGAGTGGTGTGTTGAAGTCTCCCGCTATTAATGTTTGGGTTGTTTAGGAATCAAGAGGGTGTTCTGGATCTAAGAAGATGGGTTTTTTTTTAATTTTGATGCAAGTTAGTATGAAAGCTGAGTTAGATATAGAACTTTAAACTCATGGAGATGGTTAGATAGTAGAATGTTAAAGTCAAGTGCCAAATACATATGGACTGGACATTGGGAATTTATGCTAAGCCATATAACTCTCACAATTTTTGCTTATTTATTTCTATTGTTTCGTATTGTATTTATTGTTATAAGAGAAAGAACCATTTGTTGGATTGAAAGGGGGAGCTGTTGGGGGGAAAAGATATACCTTAAACTAAAAATAAAGGTAAGGATGGGTGGTTGAGGAGGAAGAGGGTGGGAGGGTGGGACTGGAGGAGGGAGTAGGGAGGGAATTGTGATTGAGATGTAACTTGAAGAAATAAAAAATAAATTATAAAAAAACTCATCAAGATAGATAAATAGTAGAATATTTATATCAATTGCCAAAAGTGTATGGACTGGACAGTTGTAACATTTTCATGAACATTTTTCTTATTCCTTTCAGATTTCCATTTCATTTGATCTTTATTCTTCTTTCTTCTATTCCCTAAGGATTCCATTACAGAAGGTGGAGGAGAATGAGAGAATGAGATGAGAGGAAGAAGAGGAGGAGGATGAGGAGGAAAGGAGTAGCAACATCCATGTTCTATCCTGTGTTTCAGAACCACAGGAATGTTAGCAAAGCACTTTTACAGTATTTTGACTCTCTCCAATATTTTTTTCATAAGCATATTCATCTTATCCCTTTGGTCCTGAGGTAGCAAAGAAAGAGATGGAAACTGAGCAACACAGGAAGGGCAGCTTTTGAAAGGAAAGGGCCCCAGGTACACTCTACCTCTTGCTGATAAGGAAAGAGAAGAAGAAGAAATGCCAGATACTTCTGATAAAAGTATTCCATTGATTATTTCAACAAGCCTTGGAGATAGATTATATTCATATCTCTCTCGTAAAGAGTGGAAGCTGATGCCTTGTATCAGTGTTTTGCAAAGATGGTTTCTTAGGTATAAATATAGAAAGTACTGAGTAGAACTTATTGAATTGCCTATGACTTGGAATCCCATCCCTTTCCTTAATTGTTTTCTTTGTCAAGACTTGTCAAGACTATATGTTTGACAGCTTGTTAACCAAGAAATTGTTGCCTTCAGGTTGCTGCCTTCTGAGAAATGTGTAAATACAGTGCCAGAGAGGGAAGAGTTAGAGCTCCTGAAGTGAACATTTTGAGTGTCATTGCACAAAATAAATAAAATATGAACATACTTACTGAGGAAGCATCCTATATGGTTGTGGGTTAAATTAGGAAATTTCTACAGGGTTGTTCCTCTCCATGAAGTCTGATTGAAGAGAATATAAGGGACTAGAGAGACAAGATTTGTAGTTTTCATTGTTTTTTTCATCCCATCTCTCTTAAAACTTTCCTAAAAATGTATTTAGTTTGTCCTGCCATTTGCACAGATTGTAACATTAAATTTCTTGCTGCAAATACAAAAAAAAAAGAAATGTGAAAGGGAAGAAGAGAAAATCCAAGGGTGTAGCAATTCCTCCCCAAAACATGCCCTCCAAAGGCAAAGAAACTGAGCTGATGACATAGGGTGCACCTAAGATTATGAACCATCAAGTCAGTGTGATTTGATGAAGGAATGGAAATAAAAGCCAACAGATTGCCCCACTCCTTTCATTTTTATTTTGTATTTTATGAGATGGATAGGGAGATTCTTCAGCCTTCTGTAATATGTGAAGCTTTACTATCTATCCTACAAGGCCCCTTCACTCCTCTCCTGTTCGTGGTCAGGCAAATGCTACATTCCTTGTAGAAAGACTGCAAGCTGCAGTCTGCAACTAGTATTTTTACAAAGTTATTTTGTAACTCAAGTACATCAGGGTCATTAATTCACATTTCACTATGCTGTGAACCTGAAAATTCTCATTAAAAATAGCATCCCCTCAAGCGCCACCAGGATATATTGACTGTCAAAAAGGCACTTCCTAATTGTCTACCAAAGCCCCAAGAAAATTATTTATTACACTGTTGCATTCAAGTCTTCTTTCTTCATGGTGTAATGAAAATGCATTTGTTTTCAGTAACAGTTTTGGCTTTGCCATTACACTGTACACATAATCACTAATCTGCCAAATGTAATCATTTTCTAGTCACTACAAAAATGTAGCCTGAATTTAAGTTGGAATATGGATCAGTCAGTTCTCTGTGCTTCAGGAAAATCAATAGAAATATTCAAAAATTTGCAAGAGTTTGTGTCAGCCATATGCTTTTGTAATTTGATTTTAAAATTTGCTATTTCTAGTATAACTTGATTTAAACTGAGGTACCCAGCATTGTTAAATGTTTCGTACACCTTAATTAGCTTTTGAGTCTCAGTCTGTAACTGGTACTGTTATCAGCACTCTGTTGTAGGTACAAGCAGAAAGCTACAGAGTGAGTAAATGTACTGTCTAATATTCAAACTCTGGCAGTCTAACTCCCAAGTGGCATTTCTTGTCTTAGCACTCCCAGCAGTTTAGACCATCACACTATTTTTATCTTTAAAAAAAATCATTATCCCCATTGGCATAATTCCTTGTACATGGCTTTGGGTTACATAGAGATGTTTTCTTAAGGATCAATAATGTACTTTGACCGAGTCACTTGGTGTGTCCCTTCTATCATCCAACACAATTTTTTTTTTTGTTCCCCAGACAGGTCTGTTTCTACCACTGTGTCACATAAGCATATATGACTTCATATATCTATATGAAGCCTAGGAATGATAAATGAGATAAAACATGCAAAATTTAAATCTAACTTAGCTGACTTAATATGACTACTCATAGATTCCCTTATTTTCTTAAAAATAACTTAACTTTCTTCTTGCTTATGGATAGAAGGCAATCTTAATGTGGGGCTGTTTAGCAGACTCCCTGGCCTCTATCCTCTAGCTACCACTTCAGTCAAATTGCCCTAAGACTGTGCCAGACAGATTTCCTCTAGAGCATAAAATGTCTAAACTCTAGGGCATTCATTCCCAGGAGGCAATGTCCCCCTAAAGAGAGCACCATTTGATTCTGGGAGGTGAACACAAAAATTGCTTCTTAATCAGCAGATAAGTATGTATAAGTAGAAACACCATCTATTTGTGATAATAAAACTTACATGGAGAGGGAGTGGGAAGGCAAAACCATTTACAAATGGCTCCTTACAAGAAAAATAACAAAAACAGGATTGAGCTCCACTGGGTCTCAAATTTGTACATATAACAGCTGAGCTACACTGCAGGAAACAGTCCAGATGTGAAAGTCTGAACTCTAGGATAAACCTTTATTTTAATGACTTCTCCCAAATGGTCAAGGAGACTCTCCAAGACCTCCTACATTACCTTCACCTTCCAGAAAGTTCCTCATCCTTACCTGGGCCCTAGGGATTGGAAACTGCTCTGAGGATTTGGTTCAACAAAACATTTCAGACTTTTTTTCAAACATTTCCATTCTAGCAAGAACTACAAAATTATATTTGCCAAGAGCAATGTTTCTTAAACTTTTTAATCCTGGGTGTATTTCAAAGGAAATTTATCCATATGGTTCTCATTCATTTACTCTTAATTCATCAAGATGGCGTTTTGTAAAAGCCAGTTGACAACCAAGGAGCTACATGCATGTTTTTCTAACTTGAACCAGGAAGTCAGGTTTTGCTTGGGCTAAACAGAATGTAAAAACCGTTACTCAGTGTAATTTTCTCTCTGTGCTGATCATTAATTTGAAATCTACCTCTTTTTTTTTTTCTTAACAAGAAGTGTTTTATGGTATAAAGAAGAGAGTGAAAAGGGTGCTACTAAGATCATCTTTAGGAACAAGAACACAACGACAAAGGGATACGTTCAAGGCATGTAGCTTCTGTAATCTGTCTGGACCTGTATAGTATTTCACAGCATAAGAACTGTGAACTTCTTTGAGAGGGTGGAGTGGTAATTGTCAAGTTTCTCCAGTTTGGTATAACGCTGTGTATTTATAGGAGGCTTGCAAGAATCTTTCCTCACTTTCCTCTTTGTCCTTACTTCACCCCAATAATCTTTCACCATTATAGCACTCCTCTCAGAACAGACCTCACTGGCATCACTGAACATAATCCGTGGGATTCATTAAAGACATAAATGTATGAAAGCGAATTAAAGTCAAATATATATCTTGGAAAGGTTCTTTTATGGGTCATAGTGAATGAACTGTTCAGTATTTTGACTCAAAAGGAAAAATTTAAACTTTTGATTACATTATTAAACTAAAATAAACATTTTTCTAAATACTAAATACCCAAGCTCTTGTTGACTCTTTTTTAGGGAGGAATATTTACATCTGGCAGGAAACAGTTGCCTCACTCTCCTTCTAGCATTTCTATTACCATTAGATATACTCTGTACTAAGCAAACACGGTAACAATAAGACAAACAAAAAATTCTTGGTAGCAGGGAAGTCGACAGCCTAACTCTGCCAAGACAGGGTAGGTAAGTCCTTCATAATCCCTGCTCTACCACAAATGTCTGTCAGAGAAACAGGACCCAAAGACTGAAGACTGATGCAGGAATGTATGGAGAGAAAATGGGAACTGTCCAGGCAGTCACTGGTATGTCATTTCTTAGTTTTGGAAGCTGCAGGCCCTGCACTTCCTATATAAGCAGATATATTTATCCCTCTCAGGTCTCTGAGGTGGTTGAACAATAGACAGCTAGAGTCTCATAGTTAAATTTTGAGTTGTTTAGGAATCAAGAGGGTGTTATAGATCTAAGAAGATACTCTTAAAAGTGTGTTGCAAGTTAGTATGAATGTTGAGTCAAATATAGACCTTTAAACTCATGGAGATGGTTAGATAGTAGAATGTTAAAGTCGGGGGCCAAATATGTATAAACTAGACATTGGGAAGGTATACTGGGCCATTTAACTCTCATAAATGTGGCATATTTATATCTGTTGTTTTGTATAGTATTTACTGTTATAAGAGAATGAACCATCTGTTGGACTGAAAGGGGAAACTTCTGGGGGGAAGAGGGTGGAAGGGCGGGATAGGAAGGGGGAATAGGGAAGGGTTTGTGACTGAGATGTAACTTGAAGAAAAAAAATAAAGTATTTAAAAAAAATTCTAGAAATCAGTCACACTGTCTTGATATTTAAAATGCAATACAAAATGTAGGGTTGTACATGACGCCCTGATATTTAAAATGCAACACAAAATGTAAGTTGTTCATAAGACACATTTCCATACTCTAAATCATTCTGTCACACACTCATATCTAAGAAATAGATCTCCCATCCCACTCCAAATCTGATGAATCTAAGTGTCTGTGAGAGAGGTCCACAAAGTGCTTTTTATGGCTTTTTCATTTAACGTTTATACATAGCAGTATTTGACAATCACTAACTTAGATCATGGTAATTTCATGAATAAGACAAGGCAGAAATCTTACACAGTATCAAACTGCTTGACCACAGAGAAACCCGCGAGGCTGCCATTGATCCCCAGTTCCTTCCTTCCCATGTTAGACATGCCCCTGGTCCAGGACATGTAAAGTCTGTAAGTTGCACCAGAGGACTCCTCACATAATGAAAGCATAAAAGCCATAAGTTGTATCTACTCTCGGAGAGCTGTAGAGTGGTGTGACATTTTCCAGGAGTTTCTGTGTCTGGGTCATATTACTCTTGGGAATCTTTAGGCCACAAGGGTTTATAAGGCCAACCCATAGACAAGATCTTATTCTAGTAGGAAATGCTATGGAACTGTTTGCTCAGAGTCCAGTCAAAAGGACCAAAGGCATAAAGGCAGAGAACAAATCAGAGGCTGTAACCTAACTCCTTCCTCTAGGATAGGAGTATGTAATAAGGCTTTTTTTTTTTTTTTAAACACAGGGCATGGGAAGAGGCTCATAGGAGTGACAAAGAGTTTGGTCCTATAGGAGTGTGCTCCCCAGACTTAAAAGCAAACCTTCTATATCTTTTCTAGTCTAGTTTCTATGGGTGACACTCACCCAAAGAGTGGAAAAAATAAAATTTAGGAGGTATGTGAGTTCTTTCTCTGGTGGAATTTCTAATAGTTCTGGAGTAGGGTTTTTTCTCCTAAAGACATTATTTATGTTTGATTGGTGACTACTTGCATTTATTAATATAGCACCCAAGTTAGAAATATATCAGAATTAAATGCACCATCTTATGATTTGATTATAAAACATACAGCACTTTTTAGGAATTTAAATTAACTCTGGACAAGAAAAAGGCTTTGGCACATTTGTAAGCTACTAAAATGCAAATAAAATTTAAATTAATGTATTTACGCTTTCTATTTGAAATGAAAGAACTACTTCTTTTTACTGAATTCACAAAATTAGGGTAATATGATATATTTCTAATTTGTTCATTATAAGATGTTTTATCTCAAGTTATGAACAGTTATACTTAAAAATTTATTATATTCTTAAAAGTTCAAAGTGGTGAAAGTTGTTAGATTTTTTGCTTGTTTGTTTTGTTTTGTTTTGTTTTTTGTTTGTTTGTTTTTTGGTTTTATGAAACAGGATTTTTCTGTGTAGCCCTGGCTGTCTTGGACTCGATTTGTAAACCAGGCTGGCCTTGAACTCACAGAGATCTGCTTGCCTCTGCCTCCTGAGCACTGGGATTAAAGGCATATGCCACCACGCCCAGCTGAAAGTCGTTAGTTTCATAGTTGATAAAATTTGTCTGTAGCTCAAGGACCCGCAGAAGGTTGGTGGAAACCATTTGGATGATTCCAATCCAGTTTTCAGTATCAAATACTAATTCTGTGCCTTTACTGTTGATACAGGTAGCAGGTACCTTAGCTCAATGTTTGCAGCAACATTAGCAAACTCTGACTACTTAGAAACTATTCTAGCTGTAGCTTAGAATCATTTCTCCAATAAATGTTTCCGTAAAGCAGTTAGGTGTGAACCCTTGAATGGCTTAGTAACTAATGTTTCGATAAAGCAGTTAGGTATGAACCCTTGAATGACTTAGTAACTAATGTTTCCATAAAGCAGTTAGGTGTGAACCCTTAAATGACTTAGTAACTAATGTTTCCATAAGGCAGTTAGGTGTGAACCTTGAATAACTTAGTCACTAATGTTTCCATAAAGCAGTTAGGTGTGAACACTTAAATGACTTAGTCACTAATGTTTCCATAAAGCAGTTAGGTGTGAACCCTTGAATGACTTAGTAACTAATGTCATATATGAAGCTCACAACTACACTTTCTTTAATTAAGCACAACACAGTATCTCAGATGAGCACTCTAGTACTAATGACAAAAAATTAAACCAATTAATGGTTTTTATGTAAAAATCAGGTATTTTAGTTACTTTTCTATTGGCAGGACAAAACACACATATGCAGGCAACTTATCAAAGGAAGCATTTAGTTGGGGACCTGCATACAGACTCAGAGGGGGGACTCATAACCATTGTGGTGGGGAGCATGGAAGAAGGTGGAAAGGCAGACATGGTGTTAGAACAGTAGTTAATAACTTTCAAATGATCTACAAGCCTGAAGAAGAGAGACAGATAATTGGAAATGGCCTGGTCTTTTGAAACTTCAAAGCCCGCCTCAAGTAACACACCTTCTTCAAAAAGGCTATCCCTCCTAATTTTCCCAAACAGTTCCACCAACTGGAGACCAACATTCTAGTGTATAAGCCTATGGGAGCCATTTTCATTCAAAGAACCACAGTGGCAAATGGGTATATTAAGAAGACTTTGAGAAGAAAAGTTAGGGATGACTTTTGAAGAAGAGTGTGATGATGCAGGCCTGCAATCCCACCTCCATAGAAGGGGACAAACTGGAAGATCAAGTTCCTCTGGACAACTTAGTGAGACATTTTATCAATTAAAACTAAATTAAGCCTAAGGGGAAAGAGACTGAAAATATGGATCATGGGTAGAGTACTTGGTGAGGATATATAGGCTCTAGATCCAATTTTCAGGGTTAGAGACAAGAAAGGTAACTCAGTGTTGAATGTAGCCCTTTCCTTTTAGACTCTGAGAAAGAAATGTAAGGGAAATGTTGTGCTTCTATTAGACATTTTGAAAAAAAGAATGTGGAGACAAATAAAATGAAAGCAAAGAATAATCTGGTTGTGATAAACAAAACACCCAAACACTCTGCACACGCGCACACACACATGCACATACACACAGTGGGGACCATGTATGTGGGTGAATATATGTCCATACATTTCAAAAAAGAGTAGGACTCCCAGGAATATCAACTGAACACAGCATAACACAATACAAAAAGACTAGACACAAACACCCATATCAAGGTTGGACTAAGCAATCCAGTAGGAGGAAAAGGGTTCCATAAGCAAGCAAAAGAATCAGAGATATCCCCACTCCCACTGTTAAGAGTCCCACAAAAACCCCAAGCTACAACATATATGTAGAGGACCTCACTCAGACTCATCCTGGTTCTGTGATTGCTGTTTTAGTCTCTGTGAGCCATTATGAGCCCTGTTTAGTTGATTCTGTGGCCTTTGTTCTATGATGTCCTCCTCCCTTCTGGCTCCTACCATCATTTCTCCCCCTCTTCTGCAGGATTCTCCTAGCTCCACCTAATGTTTTGCTGTGGGTCTCTGCATCTGCTCCCTTCAACTGCTTTGGGAAGCCTCTCTGATGAGGATTGGGCTAGATACAAATCTATGAATATAGCAGAATATCATTAGGAATCACTTCATTGACTTTTTTTCCTAGTCATGTTAGGTTCTATTCTACTTCTCTGGGATATCCAGCTTCCAATACCTGGTCATCCAGGCAGTGTTAGTCATGGGCTCCCTCTTGTAGGATGGAACTCGAGTTAAACCAGCCATTGGTTGCCACTCTGAGCCATCATTTCCCCAGCATATCTTGCAGGTAGGGTACGGTGTGGGTCAGAAGTTAGGTGGCTGGGTTTGTGTTCCAGTCTCAGCACTGGAAGCCTTACCTGCTTATAGAGGCTGGCAAGTTCACTCTCCAAATCCTCCATTATTAGGAGACCCTGCTAGGGTCACTCTCATAGCTTCCAGAAAGTTTCCACTGCACTAGGTTTCCACACACAGACTCTCCCCATCAATTCCAGTTGTCTCCCTTCATACTCTCCCTCTCTCTGTCCTGCCCTCCACAACCTGATTCCTCCTGTTCCCATTCCCACAGACCACCCAGAAAATCTATTTTATTTTCTCTACCAAAGGAGATCCACATATCTTCCTTTGAGCCCTTCTTTTTACTCACCTGCCCTGGCACTGTGGATTTTAGCATGACTTTCTTTTATTTTACAGCTAATATCCATTTATGCATGAGTACATATCATGTTTGTCTTTTGCGTTGGGATTGCCATATTCAAGATGATTTTTTCCAGTACCATCCATTTGTCTGAAATTTTTATGATGTTATTTTAACACCTGAGTAATATTCCATTGTGTAAATGTACCACATTTTCTTTACTCATTCTTTGGTTGAGGTACATCTAGGTTTTTTTCCAGTTTCTGGCTTGCCACTATTACCTGGAGAGTGGACGGAGGGGGCTATAATGGATATGTAACTTAAAGTAATAAATAAATGCAATAAAAAATTTTTTAAAAGCCACAATGAACATAGTTGAGCAAGTTTCCTTGTGCTATGGTGAAACAACTTTTGTATATATGTCCAAGAGTGGTATAGCTGGATCTTAAGTAGATCTAGTCCCAGTATTCTGAGAAACCTAGAGATTATTTCTAAAGTGGTTATGCAAGTTTGCCCTCCCACCTATTCTCACCAATAGGAGCTGTCCTTGTGTTATGGATCTTAGCTATTCGGATTGGTGTAAGATGGAATCTCAAACTAGTTTTGATTTGCATTACTCTGCTGGCTGAGGATGTTGAATAATTCTCAAGTGTTTCTCAGCCATTTGATATTCCTCTCTTGAGGAATCTTCATTTTTATCTGTACTCCATTTTAAAAATTGTATTATTTGTTTTCTTGATATCTAGTTACTTGAGTTCTTTATATATTTTGGATATTAGCCCTCCATTGGATGTGGGATTGGTAAAAAAAAAAATATTGCTCATTCTGTAGGCTGTTTTGACCAATTGATGGTATCCTTTGCTTTATAGGTTTTCAGTTTCATTAGGTCTCATTTATTTTTTTATACTTTATTTTTTTATTTCTTCAAGTTACATCTCAGTCACAATCCCTTCCCTACTCCCCCTTCTTATCTCACCCTCCACACTCTTCCCACAACAGCTTCCCCTTTAAGTCCAACAAATGGTTCCTTCTCTTATAACAGTAAATACTATACAAAACAACAGAAATAAATAGGCCATATTTATGAGAGTTAAATGGCCCAGCATACATTCCCAATGTCCAGTTCATACATATATGGCCCCTGACTTTAACATTCTACCATCTAACCATCTCCATGAGTTTAAAGTTCTATATCTGACTCAACTTTCATACTAACTTGCATCACTATTAAAAATATCTTCTTAGATCCAGAACACCCTCTTGATTCCTAAACAACTCAAAATTTAACTATGAGACTCTAGCTATCTATTCTTCAACCACCTCAGAGACCTGAGAGGGATAAATATATCCGATTATGTAGGAAGTGCAGGGGCTGCATCATCCAAAACTAAGAAATGACATATCAGTGGCTGCCTGGACAGTTCCTGTTTTCTCTCCATACGTCACAGCATCAATCTTCAGCCTTTTGGACCCGTTTCTCTGACAGACATTGATTGTAGAGCAGGGATTATAAAGGACTTACCTACCCTGTCTTGGCAGAGCTAGGCTGCTGACTTCCCTTCTACCAAGTTTTGTCCTTTTTGGACAGCAGTCTGTCTACAGTTGAAGCAAGGAGTTTTTTCATGCCAAGAGATAGGCTTGCCACTAATTCAACCATCTCACACTGGAGATTCTTCGATGTTCATCTTCTACTTGGAGTAGAATAGGGGGTGCTGTCAGGAGCTGATATGTCTCGATATCAAAAAAAATCTTAATTTAAGACAGCATCTTTGAATGCCATATTCTGCAGATCTCTTGGGGTTTTTGAAGATGCCCTATCTATCTCTTGTATTTAGATAAGCAAATGTTGCTTGTCTCTTAACAACTTGATTTCTGAGTAGCTTAGAGAATATCTGTGATAGACTGTCATAGTAGCTAACAAAATGACATGCTTGCATGACTAGGAGTTTGTATTTCTTAACTATCCTAAATGGTTTAAGACAGTTGGTATCAAGAGGCCAGAGCTTCACATTTCATTTTTAAGTATCTCTAGGTACAATACCTTTAAGAAGCGTTACCTTTAATTTTGTATCAATATACAAAGATCTATTCCAATGTGGCCAAATATACTCTTAATTTTGTATCAATATACAAAGATCAATGCCTACGTAGCCCAATACAATCTTAATATTACATCAATATACAAGAATCAATACCATTGTGGCCAAATACAATCTTAATTTTGTAACAATATGCAAAGATCAATACCGATGTAGTCCAATACAATCTTAATTTTGCACAATATACAATGGTCAATACCACTTTAGCCAAATATAATACTAATTTTGTATTAATATACAAAGGTACAGGGGCATATTCAATAATCTGTCCCTTCTTTTTGGTCCTTCCCATACTATGTCTATGTCCCATTTTTCTCAAGTCTGTGCACTCCTACATAGGAGAGAAAGAAGGATACAGAAAAGGAAAGGAAGGAAGTCCCTGGGTCTAACCTCCAAAACCCATTTAACCAGACCACTTAACAGCTTGTAGTCTCTTCCCCTAAATAACAAAGTTTTCTGTTATCCTTCAAATAACCAAAGTTGGGGGGAGAAACACCCTCCCCGCCCTCTGGGCATGGGACGTTGCTCTCTTAAAATGACTTCTTGCTGATTTGGGTCGCAGTAAACCTGTTTGGGGCCTGAACCAGAATGGAAAAATGGTTAAAAATGTTAGTACAATCCTTTTATGTTCAGTCTTTTTGTGCTCAGCTGCTTAGATGTCCTAAGAAGTTTGTAGGCAGAAGCTGATCTTCCAGGTTTTACTGAAGTTCTGCCTGGGGCAGTGTGTGGAGCTGAACGATCTTAGCGATTTTGAGTTGTTGTGATTGTAGACTTTTATGGAAACAGCTATTGAGGGAGTCTGCAAGGCTGAATCATCTGGGCCATTCATCTTCTTTGGTGTCTGATTCTGTTTTCTGTTGAGGTTTCCATTCTCCAGTTGTCCCTGGGTTCCTTGAATGGATGCTTTAAATCTCCTGGAAAGATAAGAACAGAGCCCTGCCCTAATCCTAACTCTGGGACAATTACCCATTTTTTGGGGAAGGGCGGTCAGGTAATATTTCTCCTGAAGCAAATTTGGTTTTTTGACAATATATAAAGTATTATCTTTCAATCTGGATTAAAGAAGAAATTATTTTGTTATTTTGGAGCTAAACAAGCCTTAGTGTATATATTTTGAGATCTCAAAGGACAATTTGTTTGTATTGAGTAGGCCTTTTGTAAGTAGCTTTTAAACTTAAGTCCTTCCAAATCCTATGTGTCTGTCTCTGCATTCTAATTATTGGGATCAAAGACCTGTGGTTCTCATCTGAAGGGATTAAAGATGGGTTCCATCACACCTGGATTGAAGTTTTTCTCTACTTAGAGTTTGTTTTGTTTCGGGCAGACCTTGAGCTCTGAAATCTGCCTGTTTCTGTCTCTAGTGTGTTGAGATTAAGGGTGTACTCTTCTTGAATGATGGGATTAAGGGTGTGCACCCTCACCACGCTGTTCCGTGTAACTCTAGAATTTATAAGACCACTAACTCTATAGTGCTCCTCCCGTCTCTGCTGGAGTTAAAGGCATGGGATAACACCACACTTGTCATGTATTTTACCTTAGCTCTCAGTTTTTTCGATACTTGGAGGTTTATAAAACCAGGTTGAATGGCTGTAACCTTTATTTTATTTACAGTGTTTTAAAATTGTTACCTCCTTTTTTTTAATTAATAAATTTATTGTTTGCTGCTTCAGGTTACATCTCTATCATATTGTCATCTTTCCCCACTTCCCAGTCCCACCCTCCCATCCGCTACCCCCTAACCCTTCCCTCTTATTCCTCTGGGGTGGAGTGTCCCTACATAACAGTCCCTCACCACAGTTCAGGAGTCATATGAGGGCCAAGAGCCTCTTCATACACCGGAGGCCTACGAGGCGGTACTGCCAGTGAAAGGTGTCTCCTTGCTACGAAGGGAAAACTAAAAAAAGACCAACAAACACACAAACCCACAAAAACAAAGAACAACAACAAAAAAAGAAAGGAAAAAGAAAAAATGTCTATGTCCATGTTCCTTTTGGTGTGCTGGTTGTAGTACAGATACCCTGTACTATATAACTAAAATCCTACTATAAGTGAATAGATGCCATGTGCATCCTTCTGAGTCTGCGTTAGCTCACTCAGGATGAGCTTCTCTAGTTCCATCCATTTGGTTGCAAATTGCATAATTTCATTGTTTCTGATAGCTGAGTAATATTCCATTGTATAGATGTACCACAGTTTTTTAATCCATTCTTCAGTTGAGGGACATCTGGGTTGTTTCCAATTTTTATCTATTACAAATAAGGCTGCTATGAACATAGACGAGGAGACTTCCCTATGACTCCATGAGGTGTCCATTGGGTGTATACCCAGAAGGGGTATGGCTGGGTTCTGAGGCAAAGCTATTCCAAGATTTCTAAGATATCACCATACTGACCTCCAAAGTAGTTGCACAAGCCTGCACTCCCAACAGCAATGGAATAGGGTTCCCCTTCCTCCACACCCTCACCAGCATGTGCTGTCATTTGAGCTCTTTATCTTAGCCTTTCTGACAGGTATGAGATGGAATCTCAGAGTCGTCTTGAGTTGCATTTCTCTGATGATTAAGGATGTTGAGCATTTCTTCAGGTGTCTCTCGGCCATTAGGGATTCCTCCTTTGTGAATTCTCTATTTAGCTCCATCTCCCATTTCTTGATTGGATTATTTGGTTTCTTCGCATTTAGTTTCTTGAGTTCTTTGTAGATTTTGGATAATAGCCCTCTATCAGATGTGGGGTTGGTAAAGATTTTCTCCCAGTCTGTTGGTTGCCGTTTTGTTCGAATGACAGTGTCTTTTGCCTTACAGAAGCTTTTCAGTTTCATGAGGTCCCATTTATTAATTGTTGATCTCAGGTCCTGAGCTGTTGGTGTTCTGTTCAGGAAGTTGTCACCTGTGCCAATGAGTTCGAGGGTTTCTCCTATATTTTCTTCTAGTAGATTTAGTATGACCGGCCTTATGTTAAGGTCTTTGATCCACTTGGATTTAAGTTTTCTACAAGGTGATAAGTATGGGTCTAATTTCATTCTTTTGCAAGTGGACATCCAGTTGGACCAGCACCATTTGTTGAAGATGCTGTCCTTCTTCCAATGTACTGTTTTGTCTTCGTTGTCAAAGATTAGCTGGCCATAGGTGTGTGGGTCCATTTTTGGGTCTTCAATTCGATTTCATTGATCTACTGGTCTGTTTCTATACCAATACCATGCTGTTTTTACTATTATTGCTCTGTAGTACAGCTTGAAATCTGGGATGGTGATACCTCCAGATACTTTTTTATTGTACAGGATTGATTTAGCTATTCTGGGCTTTTTGTTGTTCCATATGAAATTGAGAATAGCTCTTTGCAGGTCTATAAAGAATTGTGTTGGTATTTTGATAGGAATTGCATTCAATCTATATATTGCTTTTGGTAGGATAGCCATTTTTATTATGTTGATCCTACCTATCCATGAGCATGGGAGATAGTTCCATCTTCTTTTTTTTTTTTATAAATACTTTATTTTTTTTCTTCAAGTTACATCTCAGTCACAAACCCCTCCCTATCCCGCCCTTCCACCCTCTTCCCCCGAGAAGTTTCCCCTTTCACTCCAACAGATGGTTCCTTCTCTTATAACAGTAAGTATTATACAAAATAACAGATATAAATATGCCACATTTATGAGAGTTAAATGGCCCAGTATACCTTCCCAATGTCCAGTTTATACATATTTGGCCCCTGACTTTAACATTCTACTATCTAACCATCTCCATGAGTTTAAAGGTCTATATGTGACTCAACATTCATATTATCTTGCAACACACTTTTAAGAGTATCTTCTTAGATCTATAACACCCTCTTGATTCCTAAACAACTCAAAATTTAACTATGAGACTCTAGCTATCTATTGTTCAACCACCTATGAGACCTGAGAGGGATAAATATATCTGCTTATATAGGAAGTGCAGGGCCTGCAGCTTCCAAAACTAAGAAAGGACATACCAATGACTGCCTGGACAGTTCCCATTTTCTCTCCATACATTCCTGCATCAGTCTTCAGCCTTTGGGTCCTGTTTGTCTGACAGACATTTGTTGTAGAGCTGGGATTATGAAGGACTTACTTACCCTGTCTTGGCAGAGTTAGACTGTCGACTTCCCTGCTACCAAGTTTTGTCCTTTTTGTACAGCAGTCTGTCTGCAGTTGGTGCAAGGGGTTTTTTCATGCCAAGAGATAGGCTTACCACTAATTCAACCATCTTACAGTGGAGGTTCTTCGATGCTTATCTTCTACTTGGAGTAGAATAGGGGGTGCTGTCAGGCGCTGATATGTCTCGATATCAAAAAAAAAAGAAGAAGAAAAGAAAATCTTAATTTAAGATAACATCTTTGAATGTCATATTCTGCAGATCTCTTGGGGTGTGTGAAGATGCCCTATCCATCTCTTGTATTTAGATAAGCAAATGTTGCTTGTCTCTTAGCAACTTGATTACTGGGTAGTTTAGAGAATATCTGTGATAGACTGACATAGTAGCTAACAAAGTGACATGTTTGCATGACTAGGAGTTTGTTTTACTTAACTATCCTAGACTGTTTTAGACTGTTGGTATCAAGAGGCCAGAGCTTCACATTTTATTTTTAAGTATCTCTAGGTATGATACCATTAGGAAGTAGGATTTTAGCTATATTGTACAGGATATCTGTACTACAACCAACACACCAAAAGGAACATGGACATAATTTTTTTTTCTTTTTCTTTTTCCTTCTTTTTTTCTTTTTTCTTTTTTCTTTTCCCTTCTCTTTTTCCTCTCTTTTTTTGTTGATATTCTTTGTTTTTGTGGGTTTGTGTGTTTGTTGGTCTTTTTTTTTAGTATTCCCCCAGTAGCAAGGAGACACCTTTCACTGGCAGTACTGCCTCGTAGGCCCCCGGTGAATGAAGAGGCTCTTGGCCCTCATATGACTCCTGATCTGTGGTGAGAGAATGTTAGGCAGGGACACTCCACCCCAGAGGAACAAGACGGAAGGGTCAGGGGGTAGAGCATGGGAGGGTGGGGCTGGGAAGCGGGAAAAGAGGACAATATGATAAGGATGTAACCTGAAGCAACAAACAAATAAATTTATTAACTAAAAAAAAAAAGGGGGCAGGTGGCAGGGCTGAAACACTGTAAATGGAATAGAGGATACAGCCGTTCAGCCTGGTTTTGCCGACCTCCAGATGTCGAGAAGACATGGAGCTAAGGTAAAATACAAGAGAATTGTGGTGTTGGCCTATGCCTTTGACTTCAGTGGAGACGGGGGGAGCACCGTAGAGTTGGTGGTCTTATGTATTCTGGAGTCATACAGAGCGGGGTGGTGAGGGTGCATACACTTGGTCCCACCATTCAAGAAGAGTACACCCTTGGTCCCAGCTCCCAGCACACTGGAGACAGAAACGGGCAGATCCCGGAGCTCAGGGTCAGCCTGATGCAGGGCAAACTCTAAATAGAGAAAGACTTCGATCCAGGAGTGGTGGAACACATCTTTGATCCCTTCAGATGGGAAACACAGGTCCCTGATCCCAATAATTAGAGTTCAGAGACACACACATGGGATTTGGAGGGACCTAGGTTTGGAGGCTACTTACAAAAGGCCTTCTCGATGCAGACAGATTGTCCTTTGGGATCTCAAAATATATACACTGGAACTGGTTTAGCTCCAAGGTGACAGAATGATTTCTTCTTTAACCCGGATTGAAAGATAACGCTTTGTATGTTGTCGGAAGGCCAAAATTGCTTCAGGAGAAGTACTACCTAGCCCCCCCCCCCAAAAAAAAAAGATAGTTCCATCTTCTAACGGCCTCTTCCATTTCTTTCTTCAGTGACTTGAAATTCTTGTTGTATTGGTCCTTTACTTGTTTGGTTAGAGTTTCCCTCAGGTATTTTATGTTGTTTGTGGCTATTGTGAAGGGGGTTATTTCCCTTATTTCTTTCTCGGTACATTTGTTTGTTGTATATAGAAGGGCTTCTGATTTTTTGAGTTAATTTTGTATCCAGCCACCTTGCTGAAGGTGTTTATCAGCTGTAAGAGTTCTCTGGTGGAATATTTAGGGTCGCTTATTTATACTATCATATCATCTGCAAATAGGGATAATTTGACTTCTTCGTTTCCAATATTTATCCCTTTGATCTCCTTTAGTTGTCTTATTGCTCTAGCAAGAACTTCAAGTAATATATTGAAGAGATATGGTGAAAGTGGGCATCCTTGTCTTGTCCCTGAGTTTAGAGGAAATGCTTCATGTGTCTCTCCATTTAATTTGATGTTGACCAGTGGCTTGCTGTATATTGCCTTTATTATTTCTAGGTATGGTCCTTGTATGCCCGTTCTCTCCAGAACTTTTAGCATGAAGGGGTGTTGGATTTTGTCAAATGCTTTTTCTGCATCTAGCGAGATTATCATGTGGTTTTCTTCTTTCATCTTCTTTATATTGTGAATTACATTGATAGACTTTTGTATGTTGAACCATCCCTGCATTCCAGGGATGAAGCCTACTTGATCATGGTGTATGATACTTTTGATGTGTTCTTGAATTCGGTTTGCTAGTATTTTATTAAGTCTTTTTGCATCTATGTTCATGAGGGAGATTGGTCTGAAGTTCTCTTTCTTTGTTGGGTCTTTGTGTGGTTTAGGAATCAGAGTGACAGTGGCCTCATATAATGAGATTGGCAGTGTTCTTTCTGATTCTATGTGGTGGAAGAGTTTAAAGAGTATTGTTGTTAGCTCCTCTTTGAAGGTCCGGTAGAATTCCGTGCTAAAGCCATCTGGCCCTGGGCTTTTTTTGGTTGGTAGATTTTTAATGACTGTTTCTATTTCCTTAGGGGTTGTTGGGCTGTTTAATCTGTTAATCTGATTTTGATTTAGTTTTGGTAGGTGGAATCTATCGAGGAAATTGTTCATTTCACTTAGGTTTTCAAATTTGGTGGAATATAGATTTTTAAAGTAATGCCCGAATATTTTCTGGATCTCCTCAATGTCTGTTGTTATTTCTCCATTTTCATTTCTGATTTTGTTGATTTGGGTTCTTTCCCTTTGCCTTTTAGTTAATTTGGCTAGGGGTCTGAGTATTTTGTTGATTTTCTCGAAGAATCAACTCTTGGTTTCATTGATTCTTTGTATCATTCTTTTTGTTTCTAAGTTGTTGATTTCAGCCCTAAGTTTGATGATTTCCTGCCTTCTGCTCCTCTTGGGATTGTTTGTTTCTTTTTTTTCCACTTCACCCAGCTTAGCTGTGAATTCACTAATATGAGCTGTCACAATTTTCTTTTTGAAGGCACTTAGTGCTATGAACTTTCCTCGTAGCACAGCTTTCATTGTATCCCATAGGTTTGGGTATGTTGTGCCTTCTTTGTTGTTGGATTTTAAGAAGTCTTTGATTTCCTTCTTTATTTCTTACCTGACCCAGTAGTCATCCAGTAAGGAGCTGTTCAATTTCCATGTGTGTGTAGGCTTTCTGTTGATTCTTTTGCTGTTGAAGACCAGCTTTATTCCATGGTGGTCTGATAAGATACAAGGTGTTATTTCAATTTTTTTGTGTCTGTTGAGACTATCTTTGTGTCCGACTATGTGGTCGATTTTGGAGATGGTTCCATGAGGTGCTGAGAAGAAGGTGTATTCATTTGTGTTTGGGTGAAACGTTCTGTAGATATCTGTTAGGTCCATTTGTTTCATGATCTCTGTTAGACTCAATATTTCTCTGTTTGGCCTCAGTCTTGATGATCTGTCCGTTGTTGTGAGTGGGGTGTTGAAGTCTCCCACTACTAATGTGTTGTGATCAACATGCGATTTAAGTTTTAGAAGCGTTTCTTTTACAAATGTAGGTGCCTTTGTATTTGGGGCATAGATGTTCAATATTGAGATGTCCTCTTGATGAATATTCCCTTTAATGAGTATATAATGCCCTTCTCTGTCTTTTTTCATTAATTTCAGTTGGAAGTCTGTTTTGTTTGATATTAGGATGGCTACTCCAGCTTGTTTCCTGGGTCCATGTGCTTGGAAAACCTTTCCCCAGCCCTTTACTCTGAGGTAGTGTCTATCTTTGATAGTGAGATGTGTTTCTTGTATGCAGCAAAAGACGGGTCTTGCTTGCAGATCAAATCTGTAAGCCTGTGTCTTTTTATTGGGGCGTTGAGTCCATTGATGTTAATGGATATTAGTGACCTGGGGTTGTTATTTCCCATTCGTTTGGTATAGGTGATCGTCCTGTGCCTCTTTTGGTTTAGTTGCTGTGGAGTTTTCTATTCCCTTTGTTTTCTTGGGTGTAGTTTTCTTCTCTGGGTTGGAATTTTCCTTCTAGGATTTTCTGTAGGGCTGGGTTTGTGGTTAGATATTGTTTAAATTTGATTTTGTCATGGAATATCTTGTTTTCTCCATCTATGTTGATAGAGAGTTTTGCTGGTTATAGTAGTCTGGCTGGGCACCTATGTTCTCTCAGGACTTGTAGGATATCTGTCCAGGCCCTTCTAGCTTTTAAAGTTTCTGAGGAGAAGTCAGGTGTAATTCTGATGGGTCTGCCATTGTATGACTTGACCTTTTTCTCTTACAGCTTTTATATTCTTTCTTTGTTCTGTACATTTGTTGTTTCAATTATTTTGTGTTGAGAGGAGTTTCTTTTCTGATCTAATCTGTTTGGTGTCCTGTAAGCCTCTTGGATTTTTATTGGCATCTCTTTTTTCACGTTTGGAAAGTTTTCTTCTATGATTTTGTTGAAGATATTTCCTGGACCTTGGAGTCGGGAGTCTTCTCTTTCCTCCAAGCCTATAATTCTTAGGTTCCGTTTTTTCATTGAGTCCTTGATTTCTTGGATGTTGTGGGTGAGAGATTTTTTAGCCTTCTCATTTTCTTTGGATGTTGTACTGATTTCTTCCATCGAATCTTCCATGCCTGAGATTCTGTGTTCCATCTCTTCCATCCTATTTTTGATACTCACATCCGTAGTTCCTGTTCTCTTCCCTTGATTCTCCACTTCCTCTTTTAACTCTGACTCTGTTTTCTTTATTGTTTCTATTTCTATTTTCATGTCTTGAGTGGTATTGTTCATTTTGTACATTTCCTTCTCCAGTTTGCTTGTTTTTGCCTGGAGATCTTTCATTGCTTTATCCTTTTCCTGTTCAAGCTGAGTCACCTGGGCTTGGAGCTCTTTAATGGTGTTATTCATTGTTTTGACTTGTATAATTGTGGCTTCTTTGAATTCCTTCATAGATTTAAGTTCTTCTTGAAGGGACTCTATCACTTTCCATAATGCAGATTTGTCATCGTTTTCATGTGTTTCTGCTGGTGTGAGGTCATCCGAATTGGATGAGCTAGGATAGTTCTACGTTGTTGGAGTCATATTTCCTTGATTTCTGTTTTTTCTTGGATCTTTGGCCATATGGATGTGTTTAGCTGTCTGCTCTCGTTGTCTTCTGGGCTTGGATCCACAGGGGATGCTTTGGTGTATCAGTCGAATTGCTTGTCTATCTGTCGTTGCTTACAGGGGGATCTCAGGGTCACTGTGTTTCTAATAGCCTGAAGCCCTGTGAGCTGGTGCAGCCTATTCCCAGGTAATGAGAAATGGCCCGGGATTGTTTTACTTCTCCCAAGTCAGACTTCTCTATGTTACACACTGAGTGATGAGCCTGTAGTGGTTCTGATGGTATGGACCTGTTTGCCCAGGCACGGATTCTGTGGGCTCTGATTGTCATCACGGAGACTGAGAGGGCCTGGCTCCATGCCTAATATGTCTGGGTTTTCCAGAATACAGCTATGGTCCCCTGGCTTCTGGCTTCCACGTTTTGGAGTCCTCAGCCTCTGTGCATCTCTGCTGCTAGCTCTGTCTCTGTGTGCCTCTGTGCACTCCCAGCCCTGCCACTTCACTGTGTGGGCTTCCTGCTCAGCTCTCCGCCGCGGGGCGGGGCACCTCTGCCCCGCCCCCTGTGCCGGCTTCCTGCTGGGATCCTCCCTCGCTTGGCTGCAGACCTCCCACCGTGCGCCCTGTTTCTGCCTTGCTAAGACTTCAACTAGCCCACAAAGTTTCCTAAATAGCTATAAGGTCCACCTGAGGTGTGGGGAGCCTAGTAAGCTGGTGAGTGATCCCCGTGTAGGATCTGATTCTGCCTGCTGTGTATTAGAGTCAATCTTACCAGCGCCTCTCCAAATGGGAGTTCCCGAGTACCGGATTTAGTGGCTTCTGTGTCTGAGAGAGATGGGGGGAGAGCCTTGCCCTGGGACTTTTAACAGTCCCTTGAGAGCTGTGTGTGTTCCTGGAGGGTCTACCCCTCCGGTTTTTGCACAGTGTCCAATAACTGTGCTTTTTATGGCTCTTTTCCTCACGTTCAAAATGCGTCCATGCGGGTCGCCACCATCTTGGATCCCCCCTCTCATTTATTAATTGTTGATTTAGTACCTGTGCAATGCGTGTTCTGTTCAGGAAGTTGTCTTCTGTGCCAATGTGTTCAAGGCTATTTCCTACTTTCTCTTCTATCAGCTTTAGTGTGTCTGGTTTTATGTTGAGGTCTTTGATCCACTTGGACTTCAGTTTTGTGTAGAGTGATGAATGTGGATCTTCTGCATTCTTCTATATGAATACACCCAGTTAGACCAGCACCATTTGTTTAAGATGCTGTCTTTTTCCAGTGTGTATTTCTGGCTTATTTATCAAAAGTCAGGTGTTCATAGGTATGTGAATTTATGCCTGGGTCATTGATTCGATTCCATTGATCAATCCTTCTGGTTTTATGCCAATACCATGTGGTTTTTATTACTATTGCTCTGGAGCAGAGCTTGAAATCAGGGGTGGTAATACCTCCAGATATTCTCTTATTGTACAGGATTGTTTTGCTATCCTGGGTTTTTGTTTTTCATATGAAGTTGAGTATTGTCCTGTTGAATTCTATAAAGAACCATGTTAGAATTTTGATGAAGATTGGGTTGAATCTGTAGATTGCTTTTAGTAGGATGACATTTTTACTTTGTTAATTCTTCTGATCCATGAGTATGAGGAATTTTTCTATCTTCTATTGTCTTCTTCAATTTCTTTCTTCAAAGACTTTTCAAGTTTTTTCATACATGTTTTTTATTTGCTGTTAGGGTTACCCCAAGATGTTTTATATTGCTTGTAGCTATTGCAAAGATTGTTGTTTCCCTAATTTCTTTCCCACTCTGTTTATCATTATAGGAAGGCTATACTATCATATATAGGAAGGCTACTGGTATTTGTTTTCTTTTCTTTTCTTTTAATCTTGCATACAGCTACTTAGTTGAAGGTGTTTATCAGCTGTAGGAGTTCCCTGGTAAAGTTTTTGGGGTCTCTGATGTATACTATCATATCATCTGTAAATAATGATACTTTTGTCTTCCTTTCTAATTTGTAACTTTTTGATCTCCTTCAGTTGTCTTATAGCTCTAGCTAGAATTGCAAATACTATATTGAATAGATATGGAAAGTGGACAGCTTTGTCTTCTTTGTGATTTTAGCTTGAGTTACTCTCCATTTAATTTGATGTTGGCTATAGGCTTGCTGTAAATTGCCTTAATGTGTTAAGGTATGTCCCCTAAGAGTTGGTTCTTTGAGAAAGGACCCCTTTAATTATTGTCCAGTGTTTATTTTTCCTTGTGATATTTATTTGTTATGTACTTTATTTTTAGAGTATCAGACATTTATTTTAACTGTATTCTGTTGTTTATGACCTTCATGGTTTCTATGTTATAAGATATATTGGTTTTATATCTTTTGAGACTTCTTGTGGCCAATTTGATACAAACAAACAAGCCCATATGAATAAGAAAGAACTCAAGTGGTATGCTTCTTTTTTGCATTAATTTTTAAATTTCATGGCTTAGTATTCTACATGAATTTGATTTTTATTTGAACTTGTAAAATTATAAAATAACATGATTTAATAAAAATAAAAATTTAGAGATTTGGAGAGATGGTTTCATAGTGAGAAGCACTTACAATATTCCATAAGACCCAAGTTCAGTTCCTAGTACCCACATGGGGCTGTAACTCATAAGTACCTGTAACTCCAACTCCAGGGGATCTTATATTCTCTTCTGGCCTCCATAGGTGCACCTCCCCACACATGGAATGCAAACACACACAAATGCATACATAAAAATAAAGCATTAAAATACATTATATAAATTTCAATATCTTCTTGCATAATTGCCATTGTTTGCTTGAATCTTTTAAGTTTTCATAATCATTTAGTAAAAAAAGTGATGGCTTTTTAAAAATACAAAAATATAATAGGCAGTATATTTGGTATAATAGGAGAAGACCAAATATACAAATTAAGTATGTAAAAGGGACAGATGATACTTAGGTCAAAGACATAGAAAATATTTTCATAAAAATCATAGAAGAAAACTTTCCAGATCCAGAGAAAGAGTTGCCCACCCAAATACAAGAGGCCTGTGATGTTTTAAAGAGACAAGACCATAAAAGAAGCTCCCTGTGATGCAGTACAGTTAAAGTTACATACTAAAGAAATAACATTAACAGCAGCAGGAAGAAGAACCATATCAAATTAAGTATAGACAAATCAGAATAACAGTCATAATTGCAGCAATACATTAACACATACCTGTTAGGATGATCATAAAATAAAACAATAAAAAATTAGTGTTAGTGAGATTGTAGGGAAATTGAAAACTTTTGGTAGACTGTATGCACTACAGTCACTTAGAAAAAAGTCTGAAGGTCAAAACAAGTTTAAAAATACCATCATTTGGAGGGATTCCAAGATGGTGGCAGCCCACCCAGATGCATTTTGAACTCAACGAAAATAGATATAACACCACTGAGCAAAAATCTGAGAAGCATGAACCTGCTGGGTTTCATCTGGCGAACCCAGGAACTAATAAAAGTGCCTGGGTGGGACTCTCAGACACTCCGAAAAACAGACCAGCAGAAACCATGGAAGCCGCAGAAGCCAAGAAAGCAAGAGAATTGTCACCAGGAGAGGACCCATGGGTATGAACCACTTAAATACCCAGCGAGCAGCTCCAAACCACAGACAGGGGTACTTACCAGCCTCCTGGGTTCCCAGATTCCATGGAGGTGTTCTGACACCAGGGGGAGGACCAACAGAGCTGTGGGAACAGGTATATTCTCAGAAGAACCACAGCACATTCTGAGCTGCAGGACAACATAGGGAACATAGTAGTGTGTCTCCAGCTGAGCTGTGGTCTAGGAGATGCAAGCATATTTGGGCTTGCCCAGAAAGGTGTTGGACATACAGGCCCCTCTATTGGATTTACAATCACTAGGAAGAACACTGAAGCTAGACAAACAACAGGGTACACTTCCTGTAGCAGGCTATGCTTTGGGCACTAGGGCAGTGCCCTAGGCCTTGGCAGGCAGCTCCATTTGACAGATAGAGATTCCTCCTGGCTTCCTGAGTACCCAGAATCCACAGGACAGCTCTAGCACACAAAACTGGACAGCCACAGGAACTGTGAGATCAGAGCAGGCTGAAAGGTGGGTGGTCAGGTTGGAAGGCTGCTTGGAACTCCACTGAGTCCAAGCCCTGCAGACAGGTTGGGGGGTTAACATTGGACCACTCAGCCAGTGTATCTGGCTCCTCTAGCAGGAAACCAGATCTTCACCATCTACAATTCCACTCCTGGAGCAACAAGTTCTTGGCCTGTGGGCACTGCCTGAGTGACTCAAACTACAAGGGCTTAGTGCCTAGGGCCAAGAGGCACAGAGGTGCCCTGGGGACAATCTAGAAGGAGCTGCCTGGGGAGAACACGACCACTGACCTAACCCTCGGACCAGACTAACTAGCAGCTGGGGACTCTAAAGGCTGGAATAACACATCCAAACCTAACCCCGACCTGAGTTCCAGGTTGGAACACAACTGGAAGGAGTGAACTTCAGGGGGCCCACTGAAATACAGCCCCAACACAAAACCCCAACTAGCCTGTGTTGAGCTACAAGCCACCAAGACTATACAGCCTATACACCAAAGCCGCATCTTTAATATCATGTCCAGAAAACACTAGGAAGAATCAGCTAAGGACAATCAGATGGCTAAAGGTCAGTGAAAAAAACAAATCTGAAAAAATCAGGGAAATATGACTCCAACAAAGTACAGTGATGCTAATACAGCAAACCCTCACCATTCCACCACAGCTGAAACACACAAAAATGATGACAAATCTATGCTTAGGAAAATGATAGAGTCCTTACAAGAAGAAGTTAAATCTCTGAAAGAATATAAAGAATATTCAATTTTACAAATGAAAGCAATGGAGAATACAATTAGAGACCTCCAAGCCAACTCAGCCAAATATGAATGGGAAAGAAACAAGGCTATGAAAGATTTGAATGATTGGCAGACAAAATCATCTAAATTGGAGAAGGAAATGAATAAAACATATAAAAACATTCAAGACTTGAAATTGAAAATGGAAGCAATAAAGAAAACACAAGCAGAGAAAGTCCTGGAGGTGGAAAACCAAGGGAAGAAAAAAGGAGCTACAGACATGAGTATCAAAAATAGGATACAAGAGATGGAAGACAGAATCTCAGGTGTAGAAGATTCAATTGAAGAAATCAGTACAACAACTAAAGAAAATGAGAAATCTAAAGAAGTTCTCACCCACAACATACAAGAAATCAACAACTCAATGAAAAGATGGAACCTAAGAATTATAGGCATAGAGGAAAGAGAAGATTCCTGACTCCAAGGTCCAGGAAACATCTTCAACAAAATCACAGAAGAAAACTTCCCAAACTTAAAGAAAGATCCTGATAAAATTCCAAGAGTCATACAGAACCCCAAACAGATAAGATCAGAAAATAAATTCCTCTCGAAACATAATAATTGAAACTCCAAATGTACTGAACAAAGATAGAATATTAAAAGTGGTAAGAGAAAAAGGTCAAGTAATGTATAATGGCAGGCCCATCAGAATTAGACCTGACTTCTCAGAACCTCTAAAAACCAGAAGGGCTTCAATATATGTCCTATAGGCCCTCAGAGAACATAGGTGTCAGCCCAGACTATTATACCCAGCAAAACTTTCTATCCGCATAGCCAGAGAAAACAAGGTATTCCATGAAAAAAAAAAAAACAAATTTAGACAGTGTCTATCCACAAATCCAGCTCAACAAAAGATCCTTGAAGGAAATTTCCAACCCAGAGAAGATATGTACACCCAAGAAAACAAAGGAAGCAAAAAACTAAAAAACCCACCAAGGGACTAACATAAATGATAAACACCTTCAGGAAGGTGGTTGGATGCAAAATTAACTCAAAAATATCAGAAGCCCTTCTTTATACAAAGGATAAATGAGCTGACAAATAAATTAGGGAAATCACACCATTCACAATAGCCACAAACAACATAAAATACCTGGGGGTAACTCTAGCCAAGCAAATGAAAGACCTTTTTGACAAGAACTTCAAGTCCTTGAGGAAAGAAATTGAAGAGGATATCAGAAGATGGAACGATCTCCCATGTTCATGGATAGGTAGGATCAAGATAATAAAAATGACCATCCTACCAAAAGCAATATACAGATTCAATGCAATTCCAAGCAAAATACCAACACAATTATTTGAAGGCCTGGAAAAAAAAAATCTCAACCTCATATGGAATAACAAAAAAACCAGAATAGCTATATAGTCTTGTACAATAAAAAAAATATCAGGAGGTGTCATCATCCCAGATTTCAAGCTACACTACAGAGCAATAGTAATAAAAACAACATGGTATTGGTATAGAAACAGACCAGTTAATCAATGGAATAAAATTGAAGACCCAGAAATGAACCCATATAACTATGGTCACTTAATTTTTGACAAAGAAGCCAAAACCGTACAATGGAAAAAGGACAACATCTTCAACAAAATGGTGCTGGTCTAACTGGATGTCAACATGTAAAAGAATGCAAATAGACCTGTAGTTATCACCCTGCACAAAACTTAAGTCCAAGTGGATCAAAGACCTTAACATAAAGCACAACACACTAAATCTAATAAAAGAGAAAGTCGGGAGAAGCATGGAACTCATCAGCAAAGGTAACAACTTCCTGAACAGAACACCAATAGCTCAGGCTCTAAGTCCAACAATCAACAAATGGGACCTGATGAAATTGAAAAACATCTGTAAGGCAAAAGACACAGCCATTTGAGCAAAAATGCAACCTACAGATTGGGAAAAATCTTCACCAACCCCACATCTGACAGAGGGCTATTATCTGTAATTTACAAAGAACTCAAGAAATTAAATGCCAGGAAATCAAATAATCGAATCAAAAAAAAAAAATAGTGAACAGAGCTAAATAGAGAATTCACAAAGGGGGAATCACAAATGGCTGAGAGACACTTGAAGAAATGCTCAACATCCTTAATCATCAAAGAAATGCAACTCAAGATGACTCTGAGATTCCATCTCACACCTGTCAGAATGGCTAAGAACAAAAACTCAAATGACAGCACATGCTGCTGAGGTTGTGTAGAAAGGGGAACACTAATCCTTTGCTGGTGGGAGTGCAAGCTTGTAAACCATGATGGAAACCAGTTTGGCAAAATCTTAGAAACTTGGAATAGCTCTACCTCAGGTCCCAGCCATACCACTTCTGCATATACATCCAAATGATTCCTCACCAAACCAAAAGGACAAATCCTCATCTATGTTAATAGCAGCCTTATTTGTAATAGCTAGAAACTGGAAACAACCCAGATGTCCCTCAACTGAGGAATGGATGAAAGAAACCATGGTGCATCTACACAATGGAATACTACTCAGCCATCAGAAACAACGAAATCATGCAATTTGCAGCCAAATGGATGGAACAAGAAAAGCTCATCCTGAGTGAGCTAACCCAGACGCAGAAAGATTCACATGGCACCTCTTCACTTATAACCGGATTTTAGCCATATAGTACAGGATAACTATATTATAACCAATGCATCAAAAGGAACAGGAACATAGACTTTGTTACCTGTTAATGAGACACTTTGCCCTAGTGGTCCTGCCATGTAGGCCTCCAGTACATGAGGAAGCTCTTAGCCCTCATATGACTGCTGAACTGGGGTAGGAGGGACTGGCTGATATTTTAGGACACTCCACTCCGGAGGAGTACGGTAGAAGGGAGAGTGGGTAGAGGCGGGGAGGTTGTACTGTGAGGGGTGGACAAAAGGCACTGTGATGGAGTTGTAACTTGAAGTAATAAGTAAACATCTTTTTTAAATGTCATCATTTTACACCGTATTCCCACTCCTGAGTATATATTTGATGAAATTGAAAACAAGCTCTTGGGATCCAAGATGGATATAGCTTTTTATCTGAGTAGTAGGTGAATGAGATTAGTCACTTTGGAGTCAATGAGAGGTCCCATAGCCAACTGTGAAACACAGACAGTGTCTGAATTTCCGTGGCGAACACAGAGACTGGTCACCAAGTGAAACAGCTCATGCAGTTCCCTAAAACAGCCCCCTGAGATCATCCAACTCCTGGAGGAGAGTGAAGGCACTGCATATCTAGCCCACCAGTGAATTCAGCCCACAGCTCCAGCCACAGATAGGGGTCACATGTGTCTGCCTGATATCCAGCATGCACGCAGACCTGTACACCCAACAGGGAAAAACAGCTATACCACAAGAGCAAAGGTAAGTAAGATTTTCTTTCCAGAGTTTCCAGCATGGCAGCACAGTGTGCACTGTAGCTGAGAGGCAAAGCCAGTCACAGCAAAGCAATTAGGAGCCAAGACTGACTGAAAACAGTGCCAGAGACTGTGTGTTCTCCACAAATATTGGGGTGGGTCACTCACCCTAGCACCCAAGCGTTTGAGGCAGTCAGAAACAGGCACACTGAGGCTGGCACCCATCTTGGGTGGAGCTCCCTGCCTGCACAGTCAGCCTAGCTGCTGAACCAGAATGACTGTGTCAGTGATGGGAGAACACAGGCCCAACCACAGCTCTACCTGCCTTTCTGAGGAGACCTTCCAGCTCTCAGGTCCACAGAGGATATCCCCCTCCCCACTCCAATCCCCTGTATATTGCTCCAATTGGGTCACAACCAGTTGAGGAGAGCAGCAGTCACTCTCCTCTCTGAGAGCCAGTCTATTGCAGGAACCTACCCACCATCTGGAAGTGGACACCAGAAACTCAGGATCAGCCAATCCCCAGAACAGGGAGTTTTCCTGAGCACCAAGGTCAACTGACAACAGAAACAAACAGAACACACCAGGGTTAATCAGATGACAAAAGGTTAGCACAAGAACATGCTAAAAAAAAAAAAAAAAAAAAAAAAACCAAAGCAATATGATGTCTCCAGATCCTAGCAATAGTGTTACAGACAACTCTGGACATCCTAACACAATTGAAACAAGGGATGAGTATATTAATAATAGAAGGCCTAAGGGAGGAAATCAAATATCTCAGAGAGCAACAACAAAAAACTACAAAAGAGGTGATGGAAATGAATAAAGTGCTTAAAGGAATGGAAGACCTAAAAAGGGAAGTTGAAGCAATGAAGAAAACACAACCCGAGACGTCCATAGAACTGGAAAACCTTAGGAAAAGAGTAGGAACTACAGACACAGACACTAGCATTACCAACAGAATACAAGAGATGGAAGAAAGAATTTCAGGCACAGAAGATAAAATTGAAGAATTGATACATCTGTCAAAGGAAATGTCAAATCTAAAAAAAAAAAAAAAATCCTGACATAAAACCTTCAGGAAATCAAGGACACTATGAAAAGATGAAATCTCAGAATAATAGGAATAGAAGAAAAAGAAGATTCCCAGCACCCTGGACCAGAAAATATCTTCAAAAAAATCATGGAACAGAATTTCCCAAATCTTAAAAAAGTGATGCTTATAACTGTACAAGAAGCTTACAGAACTCCAAATAGATTAGACTAGAAAAGAAAGTATTCCCACCACATAATAATCAAAACACTAAATGTACAGACCAAAGAAAGAATATTCAAAGCTGCTAGGAAAAAGGGTCAAGTAACATACAATGGCAAACCTATCAGAATCACACCTGACTTTTCATCAGAGATGCTAAAAGCCAGAAGGGCCTGGACAGACATCTTGCAGACCCTAAAAAGCCACAAATGCCAGGCCAGACTACTATTCCCAGCAAAACCGTCAATCAACATAGATGGAGAAAGCAAGATATTCCATGACAAAGCTAAATTCAAACAATATCTATGTACAAATGCAGCTCTACAGAAGATGTTAGAAGGAAAACTCCAACCCAAAGAGGTTAACTACACACAAGAAAGCACAGAAAGCAAATAGGATGCCTGCAGCAAAACCAAAGAAAGAGAAGCTCACTCACACATTATTTCCACCAACATCAAGATGGCAGGAAGTAATAATCACTGGTCATTAATATCTCTCAACATCAACAGACTCAATTCCCCAATAAAAGAGACACATGCTAGCAGAATGGATGTGAAAACAGAATCCCACATTCTGCTGCTTACAAGAAACACAGCTCAGCAAAAAAATATAGGGATTATCTCCAAGGAAAGGTCTGGAAAAAAATTAAGCAAATGGACACAAGAAACAAGCTGGAGTGGACATTGTAGTATGCAATAAATTGGACTTTCAACCAACATTAATCAAAAGAGATGGGGGAGGACACTATATACTCATCAAAGGAAAAATCCACCAAGATGAAATCTCCATACTGGACATCTATGGCCCAAATGTAAGACCACCTACATTTGTTAAAGAAAAATTACTAAAGCTCAAATCCCACATTGAACCTCACAGATTAATAGTGGGAGACTTCAACACACCACTCTCAGCATTGGACAGATCAATGATGCAGAAACCAAACAGAGAAATAATGAACCTCACAGATGTCATGAATCAAATGGACCTAATTGATATCTACAGAACATTTCACCCTAAAACAAAAGAATACACTTTCTTCATGGCACCTCATGGAACCTTCTCCAAAATCAACCATATAGTCAGTCACAAAACAAGCTTCAACAGATACAGGAATATTGAAATTACCCCTTGTAACTTATCAGACCATAATGGAATAAAGCTAGATTTCAACAATAGCAAAAACAACACAGAGCCTGCAAAAACATGTAAACTGAACAACTCTCTACTCAATGACCTCTGGGATGGGGAAGAAATAAAAAAAGAAATTAAAGTCTTCTTAGAACTCAATGAAAATGAAGGCACAACATACCCAAACTTATAGGACACATTGAAAGCAGTGCTAAAAGGAATGTTTATAGCACTAAGTACCTTCAAAAAGAAACTGGAGAGTTCCCATACTAGCCACCTAAAAGCACACCTGAAAGAGCTAGAACAAAAAGAAGCAAACACTCCCAAGAGGAGCAGATGAGAGGAAATTATCAAACCCAGGGCTGAAATCAACGACTTAGAAACAAAAAGAACAATACAAAGAATAGACAAAACCAAGAGTTGGTTCTTTGAGAAAATCAACAAAATAGACAAGCCCTTAGCTAAACTAACTAAAAGGCAGAGAGAAAATACCCAAATCAACAAAACCAGAAATGAAAGGGGGGAAATAACAACAGACATTGAGGAAATCCAAAGAATCGTTAGGTCCTACTTCAAAAAAATTGTACTCCACAAAATTTGAACATCTAAATGAAATGGACAAATTTCTTGATATATTCCACCTACCAAGGTTAAATCAAGAACGAGTAAACAAATTAAACAATCCTATAACCCTTAATGGAATAGAAGTCATTAGAAGTCTTCCAACCAAAAAAAAAAGCCCAGGGCCAATTGGTTTCAGCACAGAATTCTACCAGACATTCAAAGAAGAGCTAACACCAATATTCTTCAAACTCTTCCACAACATAGAAACAGAAGGAATACTACCAAACACATTCTATGAGGCCATAGTCACCCTGATACCTAAACCTCACAAAGACCCAATGGAGAAAGAAAATTTGAGACCAATTTCCCTTATGAACATGGTTGCAAAAATACCTAATAAAATACTTGCAAACCAGATCCAAGATCACATCAAAAATATCATACACCATGATCAAGTAGGCTTCACCCCAGGGATGCAAGGGTGGCTCAACATTAGAAAATCCATCAATGTAATCCACCACATAAACAAGCTGAAAGAAAAGAACCACATGATCATCTCATTGGATGCTGAAAAAGCTTTTGACAAAATACAGCACCCCTTCATGTTAAAAGTCTTGGAGAGATCAGGTATACAAGGACAATACTTAAACATAATAAAGGCAATTTACAACAAGCCAATAGCCAACATCAAACTAAATGGAGAGAAATTTAAAGCATTACCTCTAAAATCAGGGACAAGGCAAGGCTGCCCACTCTCTCTGTATCTCTTCAACATAGTACTTGAAATTTTAGCTAGAGCAATAAGACAACTAAAAGAGATAAAGGGGATACAAATTGGAAAGGAAGAAGTCAAAGTATCCCTATTTGCAGATGATATGATAGTATACATAAGTGACCCCAAAAATTCCACCAGAGAACTCCTACAGCTGATAAACTCCTTCAGCAAGGTGGCTGGATACAAACTCAATTCAAAAAAAATCAGTAGCCCTTATTTACACAAAAGATAGATGGGCTGAGAAAGGGATAAGTGAATCAACACCCTTCACAATAGCCACAAATAATATAAAATACCTGGGGGTAACTTTAACCAAGCAAGTGAAAGACCTGTATGATAAGAACTTCAAGTCCCTGAATAAAGAAATTGAAGAAGATATGAGAAGATGGAAAGATCTCCCTTGTTCATGAATAGGTATGATCAACATAATAAAAATGGCCAACTTACCAAAAGCAATATACAGATTCAATGCAATTCCTATCCAAATGCCAACTCAATTCTTTACAAATCTGGAAAAAACAATTCTCAACTTCATATGGAATAACAAAAAACGCAAAAGAGCTAAATCAATCATGTAAAATAACAGAACATCTGGAGGTATCACCATCCCGGATTTCAAGCTGTACTACAGGGCTATAGTAATAAAAACAGCATGGTACTTGTATAGAAACAGACCAGTTGACCAATGGAATTGAATTGAAGACCCAGAAATAAACCTGCATACCTACAGTCACTTAATTTTTGACAAAGAAGCCAAAACCATACAATGGAAAAAGGAAAGCATCTTCAATAAATGGTACTGGTCTAACTGGATGTCAACATGTAGAAGAATGCAAATAGATCCATACTTATCACCCTGTACAAAACTTAAATATTAGTGAATCAAACGCCTCAACATAAATCCGGTCACACTAATATTAATAGAAGAGAAAGTGGGAAAAGGCCTGGAACTCATTGGCACTTGTAGCAATCTCCTGAAAAGAACACAATAACTCAGGCACTAAAACAAAAAATCAATAAATGGGACTGAAGGGGCTGATAGGTTAATATAAGTTAGATTTAGTGAATATATAGGTTTCTGATACAGTCTTTTAATTCGGGGCATGAAGATCAACTTT